>CAJNIZ010013459.1:17632-58427 GCA_905231905.1 Symbiodinium pilosum
CACACAGCATGTATTTTTAAATTGTAGAGATTGTAGGGTAGAACTCAGGACATGTTCTCTTGTTCTCTTGTTTGTGCTTGCTGTGTGTAAAAGGGACCCCTGTGTGAACTCCGTGGTAGAGCCCCTAGGCCTACGCGAGAGGGTTTAGGGTATAAGGTTTAGGGTCAGCAGTAATTGTTGCTGTTGGCTCCCTGATCTGACAGGCCTGAGCTGTTACGTGCAGATTGTGCGATCCAGTTGGCTGGGAGCCACTGATCCATTACGACCATGGGCTGATCCTGGTGGCTGATCCGCCACCCAACGCCGTTACGGACACGCTATGATCCAATACCTGCAGCTGCCCCCAAGGATACCTGGGCTGCAAAAGTCCCCAAAAAATACATGGCCTGCAGAAGTCCAAACCCAACAGCTCAGAGATTGGAAAAATTCAATCGCAATTAATTTGTTCAATCGCAGCTTGGTTTTGTCCAACAATCTATCGCAAGACTCTTTTTTCAAGCGCAGCAGTCTCTTGCAAAAAATCACATATGTTCATTTTTTCAATTGCAGAATTCGGGTTTGATCAATCGTATTTTTTCCTTTTCTTCAATCGCTAAGTTTATTCTGCTCAATCGCAACATGGCCCATGTCCCGCGCGGGAGCACGATTTTAGAAAATCGGCGCGCGTCCAATTCGCATCCAGGTCGGTCTAGAAGACCAATCTAAAAGGGGAAGGGGAAAATGTTGAGAACTTGGAACGTTATAAAGACCACGAAAATTTGAGGATGCTCAGAGCAAGAGCGCGATTTTTGAGCGAAATAGGGTACGAAATGTTTGCGCGACGGAAGAAGAGCCGCGAGGAGGCGGGCGACAGCACATGGCGAGCATTCGGATAATTTTGATGATCATACTCAAAATTTGCGCTGCTGTCCGGAGCATCCTCAACATTTCGTCGACTTCTTCGCTCAAGGAGCATCGTGGTAGTCATTGCAGTAATGCGTTCGTCAACTTCTTCGTTCGCGCTCCCCTGCGGAGCATCCTGAAAATCTTGAAGTAAATCGCCCTCCCGTGAAAATATTGAAAATTGCGCTCCCGTGCGGAGCATCCTAAAAATTTCGAAGAAACAGAATCATCGATTTGTCATTCAAAATTGGGCTCACGTGCGAAGCATCCTGAAAATGTTGACTAAACTTGCGCTGGCGTGCGGAGCATCCTTGAAGTATTAAATGAAATCTCGCTGGCATGCGGAGCATCCTCAAAAAATCGTTGATGATTCATCAAAAATTGCGCTGGCGTGCGGAGCATCCCGACAATTTTGGTGTATATAGGGAGGTCATAAGCCCTCAAACCCATCCAAGCATTGTCAGTGAAACATCATGTAACTTTGCATGATGGTTCATTCACAATTTTGCTCTGCCTGATTGCCTTTTCAATGGTGCCGAATGGGGCAAGCCGTACGCAGCCGAGGGCCCCGCCCGGGCAGCGAGACAGCCACCCCAATGTTCGATCCATGTCCGAATTGGCAGGAGAAGAAATTCACCAGGATGAGAACGAAGAGAACCCAGGCATCTCTGTCCCTGCCATGCAGGACTGTTTACAGCTTGTGGGTTTGCCTTTCTTGTTGCGGTCCTTGTCCTTCTTGCTTTCTCTTCCCTCCATGGAAGTTCCTCAGCATGCGCCATGGCTCTGCGATCTTCAATGTCTCCGCTGACCTTCCTGGCTTTCCAGCTTGGCCGATGTGCATCTGGTGTGACATTGCTGTGCTTGTTTTAAGTTGTTCCCACAAGTAGGATTCTGGATCCGATAGCAGCGGCCCGACAGCTCAGCCCGTCTCAACCCCCCACCCCTTGGTGTCAATGGTGACTTCCCACGTTTTTCAGTGACTTCTCAAACTTCCAAGCGGTCACCGACTTTGTCGGAGCAGGCAAGTGCAGCAAGCTCAGGAGTTGCGCACAAGCCGAAGCACGCCGAAGCACGTCGAAGCACTGGGGACCAGCTTCTTGGAAGCATCCCGTCCCCATGCGCTTCATGAAACATCTCGCCCAGTGCATTTCTCACACAATGCTCCTGCTTACACTGCAAGGCCACGCCACTTGCAAGGTGCAGCGGCAGCTGGGAGCCTACTTTTCCTCCTCCTGCGAGTACCCACCTGGACACAAAGACACAAGGTCTTTTGCTTTCTTTTGCTTTATTCGCTATTCTGCATCTTTGAGCCATCGAGTTGCCCGCCAAGCGGAGGCAAGCTGAGCTCAGCGAGGATGTCATTGATCCTAGCTGTTCAACAGGGAACCTCATCTACGACTCTACAAGATTGCTGGAGTGTTACGTGCAGAAGCAAGGCCTCTTCGCGGCCTCTGGCTCAATCTCCACATCCTCCAGCAGCTTCAGCATCTTGTCCACTCCTTGCTTAGCCACTTTCGCACAAAGCCCAACATGTCAGGCAGCGTGCCTACATCCTTGAAGCGATCTACCTGACGCAACGGGAATCTTGCAAAGCAATGCAGCTCCATTGCTTGAGCCTTATGCTGCAGCTCATGTTTGGTGACGGCGGTATTCCGCAGCACGACCATGCGCCGCCTTATGAAGCATTCACTGGAGGACCCACATATCCTGCAAAGCTTGCCGAACTTGATGACCTGGTGTGCATTGCTGTGCCAGGCACCGGTCGGCGTCGGCCTTGCTGTCCTCCAGAACCTCCAAAGAAGCTTCAAACCACTGGGCAGCGCTGGGCATTTTGGATTCTGCAGGCCACTTCTTGGTCACAGCTCGCCTGGGCCCGCTGACGGATGGCCAGCAGCTTCTCGATCTGCTGGTCCACAGCGTAAGCATTCGCCTAAGGAAAACTCCAACCTTTGTCAGAAGAAGTTAATCGAAAGTACTCTACTCAACTCTTCAAAAGGAGGTGTTCTTTAGAGAGGTTGTGTGTGAGTGGAGAGGGTTGTTCGTTTTTGTGTCGGTTGGCTTCGAAGTCTTTCGGACTTGAGGCCAGTAGCCCGCCGCAGCCGCTCGCGGTTCTCTGCTGCCAGGGCAGCCTGAAAGTCTGAAAGTCTGTGACAGGCGGAGGTGACTGCTGCTGTAAATGCTGGTCTTGTGACTGCTCTTTTTCTGCTTTCCCTGGAGCTCCGAGGCTCGAGCAAAGTGCTCGGCCTCCTCCCTTGCTTTCAGGAGCTCGGGCCTCTCTTTTCTCCGCAGCCTGCCACGGCTCCATCCTCCGATGCTCCTCCATGGCTTTCCCGAGCTCCGGACGTTTCGGATGCTGAGCGCTGCAAACTCCTCAGAGGCGGTACCAGCGAAAAGAGGAGTTTGGCCCTCTTCCACTCTCTGCCTCGATTCCCAGCTTTTCCTGAACTCCTCGTGCTCCTTCTCCTTTTCAGTAAGCAGTCGCTCGTACCTGCATCAGCTTTTCATACTTCAGGCAGCCAGGCAGCTCACTGCACAGTCCTGCCTTGATACAAAGGCTTGCCGCTTCTTGCTGTTTGCTGTCTGGCCACGAGATCAGCTAAGGTGCATCATTTTTGTCAAAGGCATCTTTGCCTTGAAGTCTTTCAGCCTTTCCTTCAACTTGTCATTTCGGAAGAGCTCAGCCTTAGGCTTCCAGGCTGGCATACCTTCGGATGGAATGCTGCCTGGCCTTGCTGTGTCTTTCCCGCGCATCTACATATTTCCCTTCGTTCTCGGCCTGGCAAACTCGCTGCAGAGCCACGATTCTAGCAACCGCATCAAACATCAGCATGTACGAAGCCCTTCTACCAGCTCCTAGTGGTTGACTTCGCGGCCTGCTGCTTTGCCAAGAACTCCGCCACCTCAAACGGTGGCAACGTCACTAAAATTCAGACGGCTGTAAAGCTGTTGCTTTTGAGGCACCGGCTCGCTGGCGACACATTTGCTCCTTTTGGAGCATGGCCTCCTTGTTGGAGACCCTCAGGCAGAAAACATCTGCGGCTGAAATGCGTGAAGAGTCGCGCAAGCGTGAGGATTTTGATGCATGCCTCTGGCCCAGCAGATCCGCAATCCTTAAAATCTAAGCTCGAAGAAGATTCATGGAAAGCTCTGTAGAAAGGAGCTGGCAGCTGGCGCTTCCTTGCATGCTTATCCTCAATTTCATCATGCATCTCCTTGCGCGAACATAAATGCGATGAAACACCATGAAAATTTCGCGAGCAGCTGCACAATCTCTCTTTGCTCGCGTTCCTCACGCTTGCGCAGCAGCAGGTCTTCGAAGGCGGCCTGAAACAAAGATGAAATTGTGGCAGCTCTGCGCGACCGGGTACATGGCACTGCAGCAGTCCACCTTCTGTTTCCGAGCTTCGATGCCTTTCACCTGAGTGAAAAAGAGCCCCGCCACCCCTCCCGTGGTGAGTACCCAACATGCTCCTGCTTGGACTCGATGGAGTCATCGTGTGCTTGCCGGATGTCAGCCAGGCACTTTGCTACGCGCTCGTCAGCCTAGCACTCCGCGGCAGTCCGTAATAGCCCCGTAATGGTTAGAAGAGAACATGAGTGGGGAATCGCACACTTTAAAGTGAAGATTTTCCACTTCATCTCAACTCGTTTGTTCTTTTGTTTTTTTTTCACTTCTGAGACCGAACGAGCCGAGCCCTGGCCTCCCGGAGCTGCTGCCGGAGCTCTTCGCAATGTGCTTGCAGCTGTCGATCAGCTCTGTCTCGCGCCTTTAAAGAACTTTGCGTTAAACGCTTCGCAGAAAAGGCCTCTTTAAAGGCTTGAAGATGTCATTGAGACCTCCTTGGACTTTTCCCTTCGCTTCTCTGCCTTGGACCAGCTGTTAATGCTTCAAGATCAAGAACCCCCGCACGCTGCGCCTCCTTCTGAGCTGCCTTCAGCTTATCATCTCTTTCTTTTTTCAGCTCTTTCATACGTTTCAAGTTCTCCTCTTAGCTAATGTCAGAATCGATGGAAGCTAAGTTCTGCAGCATTCTGCCGCTTGCTGCTCCTCTTGCTTCTTCTTGCCTTTTTCAAACTCCATCCGGCTCTCAAGCTCCTGCACTGGACAACGCTTAGAAAAAACTTACACTTTTTTCACGAAAGATATGCTGGTCCTTAATGACGGTCTTCTGAATGTCTTTCTGGCATGGAATTTCGCGACATGCATTCTGCACGCAGTGCAGTCCATGCAGCTTCGCAGATGGTTGGCATTGCCTTTGCCATCTTGGCCATGACCTCCATGCTCTCCTTCTCCTTTCGCAACACCTGAGCTTTCAGCAGCATCACGCACACCCGTCGGAAAGGAAGCACTGTCACATGTTGCGCGTTTGACGCAATCAACAATGCACGGAGGGTCTCAACGCAGGGTCTACAGCCAATCACCCCTTTTACACGTGTCTGTATGATAGGTGTTAGCAGAACTGGACAGCGCTGCAGAGGATCGTCAGGTTAGATGTCCTTCAAGATTTCCCCTCAGCTATTGATTTTTCTCTCTACGGTTCTACCCTTGGCCAATCACAAACCCTCCTAGCAGCAAAAGTGCTAATGTGACCGTCTACGGCCAATCACCCCTTTTACACGTGTCTGTATGATAGGTGTTACCAGAACTGGACAGCGCTGCAGAGGATCGTCAGGTTGGATGTCCTTCAAGATTTCCCCTCAGCTATGGATTTTTCTCTCTACGGTTTCACCCTTGGCCAATCACAAACCCTCCTAGCGGCAAAAGTGCTAATGTGACCTATCACGGGGACAAAAACACAAAGCCCTTTGTCCTGTCCTGTGCAGCATTGCATTTGGAGGCTCGTGCTGGGCGCATTAAAGTATGCAAGCAGGATATGATGGCACTAATACCACGCATCCAACATCCAGTACCTGTACGAGGCGTGCGAAAAGTGAAGCCTGCTGGAACAGGTTTATTCAGAAGGTGTTTCCGATCTCCTCACCGCCCCAAGTTTAACCTAAATGAGACAAGGAAGAGATATACAACATTTGGAATTTGCCGAAACAACCTTGTTCCCTAGCGAAATTTGCTGCTTATCCGATTTCACGATGAAAACGTTGTAGAAAAGATTTTCAACACAGTTTGAATAATCCGTGCTCTCGATTGGTTAAACAGCCCAGGTTTACAGGATTTTTTGGACCAAACTGGGGGTCCAAGATACATTCAAAAGCCGAAGCTTTCGGGCCAAACAAAACCTTTCATTCAAAGAAAATCACCCTCAGACCCAGAAAATGACAAGGTTTCGGTTTGAGATTTAGTTTCAAATTATGAGGCTCCAGAAGCTAAAGCAAAATCAGAAACTCACATCTCCACTTAAAGAGCATTGCTGATGAAAATGTATTAAGATGTAAATGCTCAAACATTGTTTCCTGAGTTTCTTCTATGGACCTTGCGTGAAAGGCTTCACCTTTCGATTCGCTGGAAAACCCTCTTCGAATAATAGCTCATGTTTTCTGCATCATTATTTGAAATTTTTTGTTGATCATTGGATTTGACTTCAAGATTTCGGCCTTTTGTTTCAAAAATGCTCTTAAATGAAATTTTACCGGCAAAAATGGTTGTTGCTGTGGATTTTTTTGTTATAGAGACCTGGCGCGCTTTTTGGCTGTGGAAGCCGGGCGCTTTTTTTGTTGCCGACGCCGGGCAATGTTTTCTTGTTGCTGCGGAGGCCGGTCACATTTACGTTTTTGCTATGGAGGCCGGTCACGTTTATTTTTTGCTGTGGAGGGCAAGCGCCGAGCGCGTTACGAGGACGCTCCACGCGAGAACGCAATTTTCAAATGAGAATACAACGAATCCCCACACCGGAGCGTGAATTCTGCATGAGCATATGAGGACGCTCTACGCGACAGCGCAATTCTGTGTTAAAATACAATAACGCTCCACGCGCGATTCTGCAAGAAAATATGAGGACGTCCCACGCCACAGCCCGATGCGCGTGAAACGCTCGACAGGGGGCACCATCGTCAACCACCACCAACATGCAGACATGGCTGCAAGCTGGAAAGTAACAGCGTAAAGGGGTGCCCCATGTTCATTACTTGGCTGATTCCTTGTTGTGTATGACAACAAAACACATGAGCCACCCCATACGTATCAGAGGGTATCGAAGTGACTAGGTATTCAAAATAACAAGGATGGGAGGATTCTAACCTGTTCTTGGCAGCCATTAGGTGCTCCATGCGCGCCACACGTATGCTTTCTACAGATCTTGCGTCTATTGCTGCCAAGGCCGCGCTCGTTTATTTTTTTTCTAGGGAGGCCGGACGATTTATTGCATGTGGAATCCGGGCCCGGTCATTTTTGCTGCAGAGGCCGGGCACTTTTTTTTGCTGTGAAGGACGGCGCTTTGCTCATCTTTGGTCTAGAAATGTCTAGAATACACAAGTGTCCACCCGAAATTTCGAGTTGGAGCGGAAATGCCAGAACAACAGTACCCCGCGAGGGCTTGTCTGAATTGGACTGCCAGTCCCTTTTTTTAACTGCGGAGCGTGGGCAAGCTCAAGGGGCACCTACTGAGCCATAGTGGCGCCGGGCCCATAGATGTACACATGAGTCAACGTGGTTACATACACAAAGTAGTTCACAATCAGCCAGTTCTACATGTGACGAATCTATAACTGAGGTGTGACTGTACAATACAAATTGCATTGCGCCCGGACATACTTGGACACCAGCCACGACCACTACACTGCGTTATATTTTCTTCGCCAGGTGTGATTTTCTCCTCGACTTTTCGACTCTTACCAACGTCGATATAGGTAGCGCGTGTAGTATTGTCGGCCACGTCGATCAGTATGTCTTGCTCTTCCCTGTCAAACTGCTTTCCACAGAAATGCCGAATGCCAACTTCGAGTCGTCCGACTTCGAAGCGATCAAGGAGCTTCCGAATCACTGCTTGCCCTGTCTCGGTACAAGCCCATAACAGGCATCGCCGTGAGTTGTCAAAACAAGATGTACCCTAGCGTCTGCGCAATGGAAGTAGACTGCCGGAAAGATTCGGCTCACACAGAGTCTGACCCCTGCATCCTTTTGTTTTCTTTCTTTTCCAGGCTACAAGGTGCCTTGGCACTTTGGCCACCCATCCAGGAGTCAGACTCATCTAAAGATGGAACATTATTCTGTTTCAACCTGTTAATGAAAAGGTGAAACAGAGTGGTGAGCAGACTCACCGATTGGCCCTACGCGTTGGCCGGTTGGCCCTTGGTGAGTGGACTCTACCCATGGACTGGCCTTACTGCTCTACCACTGGTCACTGGCGCTGCCTTCACCAGGGTGCCCATGCTCGGCTCTGAGTAGTCTCTACCACGGGGGGAGATTCATGTCTAGCCTTGGTTTCCTGCGCCAACATCTGCGGCCGATGTGTCATCAGTTTTTGATGGACATCCGGGCATCGTTGGTATGCCAGACTGTAAAGGTCCCTGGCCCTAGAGTCAGGGGCCTACCTGCCATGCCCCTGAAACGAGGACACGTTGACCAACCTTCTGCGCGGCTTCGGCTTCGCCTCGATTTGCGCCAGCGCTGCATATCGTAAAGGCGCAGCGAGGTCACTTCGTTGGACAAACAAGGTCTGACACCGAAGTTCCTCAGGCCAACGTCGTACGGCGACGCGCCATTGACTTGAATGAAGCTGGGCACTGCGACGAACAACTGGCCCTGATAACTTTAGTGACTTTAGCGGCAGTTTTCCTAAAAAGATGCCCTGGAGCACGAAGCGGATCGGCCTGCGCCGTGAATAGATCCTTCGAACCAACACCCTCAGCAGCGATGGCCGGGAAGAGTCTTGCCGCGTGGCTCTCACTGCCACGCGGCTGCTAATGCTCGGCTGCACTTTGCAGCAGTCAAACGCAACTCTGCGCCGGCCAACGCCTACCCATTGGAGACGGACTGGCTCCTTGAGCCAGCCATTGTGTCCTGGCAGTTGGCGCAACCAAACTACCAGTGGCAGGTAATGATGCACAGATCTGGGCTTGTGTTGATTTGCCTGTCACACGCAAACAATCTGCGTCAGGATCTTATTCATAGCTGCTGCGGAGCCTGGAAGCTCCTCGACCTCTTCCGGTTCTGACACCGGAACGCTCGAAACAGCAATCTCTTGATCTGCAAGATAGGAGGAACCAAGCTCCACTTCCACATTTGGCGCGATGGGTGTTGGGGCTGCCTCCCTCCGAACACATGTAGCTGTACTCTGCTGAGGGCGGTCCCTGCTACCCCTCGGCGCTTCCGAGCTTTTCCGGGCTGGAGGTCCATACCCTTTCAGTGTCTTCTGACGCACCAGGTCCTTCCACCAGATTTCCGAACCAGGTCGGAACTCTCCCGGGCCTTTTGTCAACACAACAGGGTTGTTGGACGATTTGCTTTGCTGCACCCTTTGCACCAACCTTGGCCCAGGAGGCGGCGCGGGGATGTTAATGACCGATGGTGCGCTCGGTGTCGGCGTGACACCACCAGCCGCCGATGCATGAAAGCGCTTCTACCTAGTGCTTCGCTGCGCTGTCACTTAATTTCAGATTTTAACTTTTTGCGTCTTCGAGCCTGCCTTCTTTGAGTATTAAGATCATCTGGCGGCATAGACCACTTGTCTACTCAGGCTGGGCTTTCTCAACCGTCCTGGCTTGAGCCTTAGCAGCTACATTGAAAAGAGCGTTGAGGCCTTGCTGCTTAAACTGCAAACTGGTGTTACTGTTAACCTGCTGCAAAATTCTACATAATTGCTGGATACCCCGGCGAACTTTACCTAGGATCCCTTGTAGACCGCCTGTTGAAACATTGGGGGGTCCTTCACGCACTCCTTCCTTTACGACACCAGGAGTAGCTGCCAGGGCGGGCACAGTGGAAACTGGCACTTTTTGAACTTCTGAAGCTAATAACCTGTTGTGACAGGTTCAGCACACTAGGGGGACAAGAACAACCACTAAGTCGACGGCGACTGCAGCAAGCAATGTGAAAGCATTTAAAAATCACCATGATGGTCTTACGTCCTAAGCTAGACTCTCGTGGCCGAGTGTGGAATGCAGCTGCGTATCGCCTGGTTCTGACTTCCCTCACGCTGTTTCCTGACTCCGCCTCTGCCGTTGCCTGACGTTCGCCTCTTGATTCTCGACTCGTGATTTCTGACTTTCCTCCATGGTTTTTGACTTTGACAGCGCCCCAATGGCGCCAACTGCGCCAATGAACCAAGAAGGTGAGAAGCTCAACACCCTAAAAACTGAACATACTCGGCGGCCAGCCAGTCTACCTTATGCACTTTTTCCGCAGGGTTTTGATTGAAGACTTGGGCCGCTTGCTTGCTGCGCACAACTTATCGGCACCTGTTCGCGAAACTAAGAATCAGCAAAAGTTAGCAACAGTTTTCATTTTGCGCGGGACATGTGTATGAACCACACTGGAGAGGTTTGCAAGCAGAGTGATGCTTGTGTGAAGCCCAACGTTTCACTGAAACAGCTTGAGTGTGCGCATGTATAATCATTTGTTTCGTTGTTTCCAGCATGGACAATTGCTGCAACATATTATGGCTTAGCCTGCATGCATTGGCTTTAGCGTCACGCCAGCCTCATTGGCTTTGAAGGGGGGCCAGGGCGAGCAAACAAATTGCCATGCATTTTGCGTTGTTGGAATTCGCAGGATTGAGATGCACCATGGCTTGCGCATGGAGTGCCAGGACGCTGACCATGGCCTGCAAACTAGAAGGCTGCATGTGTTTCTTGCCCAGCCTGCTTGGCTGCAATCGCTCGATCACGCATGGAATAAAGTCAAAGCTGGTTGTTAGACATGCTTTTTTCCATTTGCTTACTTAATTACTATCCTGTATGTCATGTGTGTTGTTTGCTGCAGAACATGTCCCAAAGTGTGTATTTGCTCGTAGCTGTTCGAAGTTCCACCAGGTGAGACAAACATCAAATAGTAGCCATCAGTCGGTTCACCAATCAGTCACGCAGAACGGATTGTTTTGACGCGGAGAAGTCGCACTGACCCTCAGGCCCCCTTTGTATACACAAGGAGAAAACTTGTTTTGCGGTAGCCAGTGAAACTGAGCCCCTGCTCGCTGGTACGTACCAGCAGGGATCACATATCCCAGGGTTGGGCGGGCGCTAAAGACAAAAGCTTCAGGAAAAGAGGGCTCCCTCCCTCACCACCCACTCGAGCCACGCACGGAACATGGAATGACATAAGGGAACAACATGTTCAAAAAGACATGTGTGTGACATTGGCTGCCGCAAATTCAAAACATGACGTGCTCTAATTGTGTTGGACACGCAAAACAATGTATTTTCGTGGGGTAATAAAAACTGTTCCACGCGTGGAATGGCGTCTTATTTCCCTTTTAGAAAAAACCAGGCATTCTATTCAATAGGTGAGACAAACATCAAATAATATTCATCAATCGGCTCACCAATCACTCACGCAGAACGGATTGTTTTGACGCGGGAAATCGCACTGATCCTCAAACGTGGCCTGCCCCTATAGCTGTAACGTTTGCGCTACATCGTGCACCCACAAGATAGGGACTTGTCCAGGAGCTCACGCAGCTGTCCTGGAGAAACCTGCACCTGCAGGTGTCGGGGAAATGCGCGCACGCCCCTCGACGGGTCATCTTTCATTTCATTTCATTCACACGCCATCTCAGGGTCTGAGACACCCTGCAAGCAGGTTACACTCTTCCTGACGCGCGCCAATGCCCTGGCCTGTGAAGACCGGGATGCGCAGCCTGGTAGGAATGTTAATGACATGTCTAAGTTTTGCGAACATGTCTGCTACGGTGTTCAAGCCTACGTAGCACGATCAGCAGGATTCTAGGCGCATGATCCAAAGCACGAATATTGGGCGGTTGATGCCATATCTCCACAGCGTGTTGGACATCGGTCACCCCTTGAGCCTGCAATGGAAGGAAAGGAGCTGTGTATCCCGCACCCCTGACCTGGCACGCATCTGCTGCATCTCTGCGAGCACTCCAGCTACCGTAGAAGGGGGCACTCTGTGGATCGATGATGCGCGCAAGGAATTCTGCTACGCGCAAGCGATTGGAAGATGGTAGTGAAGCCTCATCTCCACACCCCACACCTGTATGCCCGGCAGATCGGAGTAAGGAAATGCAAAGCATCCAAGACGACCTAAAGGGCTCCGCCTGCGCTACACTATCCCTACCAGCTAGATCTGTTCTTAAGGCGGGTAAATGCTCGGCACTGTCATACATCGTGGGGTGCTGAAGCGGGCTACTCGAAAGAACATGACGCCCTGCGCTTCTGATTCTGGCTGCAACACTGCATCTGCCACGCTATGGAGACGGAGGCCTTCCACAGGATTGATATCAAACGCATCTTGCAGGGGGAGCGGTACTTGCACAGGGTCGGGGCTGATAATGGACTGCAGGGGCAAAGGGGGTTGCAGCACTGTTCACGGAAAGCATCACAAACAAATCATTTGCCTCTTCATCTGCCTGCTCCTGCAAACGATCCTTCAAGTTCAACAAGATATGTTGGCACATGAGCTCATCCACCTTACTGGCGTTGCGCACCGGAGGCCAGGACCAAGACATATCAGTTACAGCGCGGCACTGCTGCGAAAATGCATGCTTGGGTTTGGGATAGAACTGGGAGGCAGCATCACAATGAAAAAAATCTGCACACGCTCCGCCCTGGAATGGCGATCAGAATCACGCCTGGACTTCGCCTCCAACAATGCACATTTGGATGCTGTCTCAAGCCGAACAAGTCGAGGCACGCTGGCAAGCTGTGGCCAAAGTTGACAAACCATCTTCCTCACATCGCAAGACTTCTCGCAGGTACGACACCTTAAAGAACCACTTGCGACCGTGATGACCCATCCTATGTTCGTCTGCCTCACGCACAAGGACCGGCTCATCTCCTAAAACTGCCTCTTGGACTTTGCTGAAAAGTACAGGATACGAGTGACACACGGCGAACATCCAAAAAGCTCGCGTCTGCTGACACTGGTCATCCAACGAGCTAGATGATTGCCCCAAAAACTCTGGCTGCAAGATGGCATACCCCGACACTTGACCGTGCAAATCGGAAGAAACCTGCTGCCAAAGCGAAGCAGACACGTGCAGATTGTTCTCGCGTCTGGCGACATGCTGCTCTTTAGCAACTCTAAATTTTTCATTCAAGGATTGCAAGATCTGTGAATGCGGCACTGCTGGTCAAGGGGCTTGCTGTACTTCTGCAGGCCATATGGAAACCAGTGGAAATTCTTGATCTGCAATTGCTCTCGCGGAGCGCATGCGTTTGCTCCGGGCCACTATCCAACAAAAAGTAGGGCCATCCATGGCACCTTAGATTTTCGAACTGCCCCGATGACCCTTATGTCAGACAAGTACATGACACTAATAATGCGAGACAAGAAGTTAACTTCGCCTGCGCTACTTGACTTGATCACAATGCCCCCGTACTACATACCCCCCCATCTCACCTACTGTCACAGGAACTGTTTGATGGGTTGCTTCTGCGATTTTGGCAACTACAGACTGGAATCTGCTGCTGGCCTTACTAAATCAAGGTGCTTGCCAATTGCGACGCGAATAGCAGCAAGCAGATCACCCAAAACTGCCCGACGCTCAGGCATGGCGTTCTCAAGAACACCGACAATTTATGAAGTGTCTGTGTAAGTTTTGAATTTTGAATTCTGACAGGTATGCTCGAACCTCCGGCGACCCTTTTTCAACATCCGGACACGTAAACAACCGAACAGGTATATTACACTACCTCTGCAAAGCACGGCGTCCGGCCGCCCATGATTAAAACATCCGGAATTGAATCTCAACAGGAAAACATCTGGATTTATCATAGATCCTTTACACTACCTCCGTGGCACGTTTATCTAAAATGTCACCGTACATGTAAGTGCCTAGGCTACCACTACCACGCCCACAGACCCACAGACCCTAGCTCCTAGAACCGTCCACCCCAAAGACTAAAATTCAAAGTTCATGATTTTGCCCGTATTCTGTGTGACTCAAACACAGCAAGTGCAATCCTACGTCCAACTGGCTGTCGGAAAACTGCGGAAACAAAACACATGTGTCTGGGCGCCGCGGCATGTTGCTGGTCAATTTCCGTCCCCACTGACACCTCTGAAATTATGAACTTAACACCTAGCCTCCGGCTCCTATGGCTTGGCTTGAATTTGTACTTTGGCTTTCAAAGGACAGGTTGAGGCTGATTGTAGGGCTTGGGGCTTAGGGTTTAGGGTTGAAGTTAAGGCATTAAGGAATGGTTTCCCATTTTTTCCCTGCCCCCAATTGCATGGCACGCGGCGCAAGGGTTCGCACACATTCACTCTACCAGCACTGTACATTATACACAGTCCTGCAGCCACTGAAACCATCCGTGAAGCAGGCGGGTCAGTAGGGTCAGTCTCCAGTCTCCCAGACATGCCCTTTACTCTGAATCTGAAGAGTTGGCAACCTTGCCCAGGAACTTCAGACTTAATCCAGTGCCCAAAAAGCCGACCCTGCCCAGGACGACTTTTACAATCCTTAGCATTCCTTGGGAAAACAATGCGCACGCAGTCCTTCAACACGACAGTCCTACCTTCAGTGTATGCTGCGGTGTTGTTTGCGCACGTCATTCCTGGCAACCACCTGTTCGGATTCGGGCCTGTTTGGACC
This sequence comes from Symbiodinium pilosum, assembly GCA_905231905.1. Taxonomy (NCBI): domain Eukaryota; class Dinophyceae; order Suessiales; family Symbiodiniaceae; genus Symbiodinium; species Symbiodinium pilosum. Next base: position 32,182 of record CAJNIZ010013459.1, read on the forward strand.
TTTGGTCTGCAATCCTCAAAACTCAAAAACAAACAAAGTAAAAGCCACTCAGACATGACTACATTCGCAATCGCAAGACACTCGCAAAACGTCATGCAATTCCAGCCATCTCACCCTGCAGTCACTTCTTAAACCTAGTCAATCCCAGCGGGCGATTGGAACACATTGGCATCACGAGCATCGTCGGGAAACCACCGCACCAATCCCGGTAGAGAACCAATCCGTGATAACCCCAACACCAGACCTCAAAGTCTCAACCGACACACACTTGGTAAACATATCAGCAAAATTCAATTGAGTCTTGACCTTAAAGATCTTCAACATTCCATTAGCAATCGAATCTTGCACACACAGAAACTTCAATCCAACATGCTTTAGTTTCCCGCAGCGCTATCAGCGCGCGCTGCTCGATTCGCTTTCCTTGGGCTTCTTGGATCAACGAACGGACGAACAGTCCCTCCGAAACACCTTGACCAATCGCACACAATTCTGCTTCACCTGAACTCAACGCCAATGGGGCCCTGGACGCTGCCGGTTGCCATAGCACAGCAATCAAGGACCCTCGCAGTAAAACCACTCGTGCTCTTCAAGGTCCTGTTACATCCGGCCCAGTCGGAACCTACATGCACATGTATGTCCAACGCGCATTGACCGTTGGCAATCTGGCTATGAGGTCTCAAACTCAACACAGCCTGCTGATTCAGGTAGTAAGTGCTTCAAATTTGGCCAGGCTCTGCTCCGTCGGTGCAGTGACACGACGACTCAATTCCTCAATCGCATGGGAGATGTCACCACAGATCAGCGCTAGCCACAACAACTTTCCAACCGCAGCCTGGCAAAGCTCGTGAGATTCTTCCCTCAGTGGCTCTTCACTCACTGTCCGGCTGACAGTAGCAAATCCAATGGTTCGAACATACTTTGCCTTCTGCGTTCCACACAAATCGAGCAGGTTATCAATATATGAGGGCGACATTGACACATCAATGGAATCGCCATTACGCTTCAGTCGTCGACCCAGGAAGCTGCGCTCACTTCCTGCAGTCAACTCTCCAGTGACTTTCAGAAGCACTTTGTTAGAAAATTCCTTGATGAATGCTTTCTCCTTGCTTGCAATGATCATTGGATCGTCAACATGCGCAAGGATGTACAATTCACCACGTTCACGCACGTACGTTGGCAGTTAGGATCACTGCATTCCGATTTAACTCTTCACGGCTCGACTCTGCATTATCACTCGCTGCTGACGCCTCAGGCTCTCGGGACTCAGCCCCGACATTCTCAAGCAAATCCTCAAGAGAGTCGTTCTCAAGCAGTCCGGCATTCCACTGCTGAGTTGGAGGTTTCCGCTTCAGTGAACGGACTTTGAACACTCGTAAATCCTGTCATGTCCACTAACACGAGCCGTCGAAATTCCTGGGGAATTCTTTTCAACAACGTATCAGTTATTGAATTCTCGTCGTACTTTGTCAACGCGAATCTCGTACGCGGTGATCAGCTTCTCTTACGCGCGAATCCCATCAGCGATGCTCCTTTGCTCATCGCCGGAAATCCGACCGGAGCTTGAGAAATCGCTAACAACCTTGACCGCTAAGATGGTTCAAGCTCTTTTGTCAGGTTCCTCCAAACTTCGCAGACGTCGGAATTTCCCGCCGACCACGAAACTTTGAGTAGGCGGTTCTGCATGTTCCTCGAAAGGGTACTGTACAACTCAACTGCTCTGCTTCCTGTGTCCGGAGCTGTAGCGTATTCAGATTCCGTAGTTGCACCTTCACGGCTTTTCGCACAAGGTGCAACGACTTGGGATCAACCACTGACGAGCATGTCCTCAATCTATCCCTGAAATCAAGCCAGTTCTAAGTAAACGGCATAAACACATCAGGGGATTTGATGAGACTGTGCAACTCCACTTCTCCTTTTCTGAAGCTGCTGCACATGAGGCCATTGCTGTTGCTAAGTCGCTGACTGTCTGTGTTCCTGATGATGTGGAGTATTGTAGTGACCTTGCTAGGGACTGAGCTGCTGTCTTCTGAGACAGTTGCAATGGGGCTTGCCGTGCCTGGTCCATCGCTGCTAGAGGCAAACTAATTAGAATAATGCTTTGTTTTGCGCGCTTTCCTGCATGCTGCTGCAGCTTCTTATGAGCTATGTCCGAAAGAAAGATCCAAGTAATCATTCCTAACGCAGTACATCCAAACAAGATGCATCCTACGATTCTCTACCAGATGATTTCTTTCCTGACTGTGTGAAACTTTACTGAGATCGATCTCAAGGGTGTAACCAGGCCGAGGGCTCCACTCACTGCTATGTAGAACATGTTGTAGATTTTTGTCTAAGCTGAACATGCTTGTTCATGAAATCGTTGTAAAATTCCTCTAACTTCTCAATGATAATTGGGCTCTCTAAAATTCCTGCGCACAAGTCATAGAGAAACATATCCAATGTGGTCATGTTCTTCTAGTTTTCCTTGTTGGAGCTCTTCCCTGCTGTCTTGTTTCACTACTTTGATGCCTCGCCGTCTTCTCCCATGAGGGCTAGCGGCTACAACATCTCCAAGGTAACACATCTTGGCACTCCTGGAAGGTTGTACTTCCGCGTGTGGGAAACCACCACTACCACTGAGTTCCAGGCTATGGCCAAATGTATCCATCTTTCCGCCATGAAGGCGGTCGAGGAGGCCAGCCAGTAGCATTTGATTTTCCTTTTACGTATCTGGCAGTACTTTGCCAACGTGGTGCACTGCGTTATTTGTGACGTGTTCACAGGCTTTCCTGCAATACCTCCTGCCGTGTCGCACTGCTATTGCCAAATCCGGCAAATTGTGCACATCTTTGTTTCTCTCTCTCATTTCTTTGCAAACTGCTAACACTTCCAGTGACAACCAAGATTTGAATCAACAGGACCATTCTTGTTGTGATTAGGCTGACCACCATGGCTCGTGGCAACATTATTGCTCCCCAAAAGTCTTGGTGGAGCTCCGCTACCATTCTATAAAATTAGGTCTTGACTACACAGTCCCTGCACCCACATTGTTTGACCTTTGGGCAGCTGGGTGTCTGTCTCTGAGCCTTGACAGTACACATGCATACAAATGCTCCTGTCTTAATGTCTAAGACGAAATCTGAAAGTTCCGAAACATGTTACCGTTTTGTGTATCGACAAATCTCCTGAGTTTACATAAAAACCTGAGGCTTTGGGGCTTAGGGGATTAAAAGTGTAAATCCTGAAAACGTGGCTGGCGCTTGGCTTCCTTACAACACGTATTGGTCATGACATATGGCATCATGGAGGTGAGACAAGCGGGCAAAAAATTGTGATTTGTTGTGATTGGTCTTAGGCACCATCAACGATCCCTGATGCGTTGAACAAATGTTGGAATCCTTCTGGCGGTTCATCTTGGGATATCAAATGGCTCATTCCAACCAAGTTCACCAAAGGGACCTTGTCATGTGCGGCTGCACCTGGCTCTGGGGTCTTGACTTGGAGTAGCTACTTATCTTCATTATGACCACGAGGCTGCGTTGCACACTGCTATAGGCTTGCCAAAAAGTGCCCTCGAACAGCTAGCACTAAACTATACAAGACATACAATAATAAAAAAAAAAAAACAATACCAGTAGGAGCAAATTGATTACATGCTGCTGCCCCGTGGCCTCTTCCAAGAAAGAGGCATTCAAGTCACCTGCCGACAATTGCATCTCGTTATTAGGCACACTGCCCTGCTGAACGACATGCTCTCTACCACGCGGTCATAAACCAGACCATTGCCAGCCTGCTGACCTTCCCAAATCATGGGCTTCACCGCCCTGCAAAACAGACCAGCTAACAGGCCGTGCCTTGGAGTAACCATATGGATGTTCGGTGCAAAACACTTGCATGAAACACTGTCATAAACACAGCGTGTCCTGCGGCCCTCTGGCAGCCAGAGTGGTAACCTGCCCCGACAAGAAAAGCAAAGAAAAAGCAATCTTCGCATCACCAAGGCCACGGCATGTCCAAGCAAAGCACGTCGCTTCTTTTCAAAGAGCAGGTGCTTGGTCTGACAGTGGCAGAAATCGGTCCAACGATCAACGTTGATGCAGAAGCTGCCTGGTTCCCCCCGAAGTCTGCCTCCTCCTGAAGTGCTGCAAGCTTTCCGCGAAAGGTCACACTGACACTTCAAATTGATCATGCCTTCGCATCCAGGTCAGTCGGGATGATGCCCATCACACGCATAGCTGCTCGGACCCGTGGAGACCTTGGCCACCCTTGCAGGACTTAGCAGTTCCTGGTCTTGTCGCCTCTCAGCAGTGGGCTGCATGTTGGGCACAGCTGGCGCTGCTGGCAATTGTGCCTGCATAGCACGCTTCCTCACCGCATTCTAAAGGTGAGTTAACATCTTGCCTCTGCCATTGCGGGCATAAAATCACAAGTCTACGCGCCCGAGCTCGCAGGGCTCAGGGTCACATGTATTGTATCGTGACTCCGTGACACAGCTCACCCTTACACCGCTGGTGGCATGCTTTTGGTCACATGCCAATTCTGCGATCCCTTTTGGTGGTACCTTTTCTGGAGCCACAGTCAAGCAGGAGGTGAAATTGGCAAGTTCAGGTGTTGTGGGCGACTGCCGCTCCCCAGAGAGTGAGAAAGGCCTTTCTATTCCGTTCAACTTTCCCAAGGCTTGCTCAGCAAATCCGATTGGTCTTCCGCTGTGCGCTCCGATGACCTTCTTTCAAAGCGCATTTAGTTGTAATGATACTTTGCCGATACTCGTAGGTAGGATCACTATGTGATCTCTTCTTGTACAGTATGCTAGTTGAATGGACTCCAGCGTGGAAATACATAAGACTTGTTACGTGAAGTAAGCAACAGGAGCACTCTATGCACACTTTTGATTGCTTCACCTCATGCTTGAATGGTACAACACCGCAGGAGCCTGCACAATGTCCTTGCTGAAGCTTGTTTACTCATTCCTAATATTGGGCCTGGCAAACAACAAAACAAAAAATCAGGCCCCCCAAGAATAGTGAGGAGTTGGATCGCTTTTTGTTTTGAGACGAGACCCGGCCCCACGTGTGCCGCTTCAGGTTCGGCAATTGCACAAGCGTCGTGAACTCTTTTGGCAACTTGCAAGGCTTGGAGATTCTCTGTATTTGGTACTTATGGCATAACCCTGCTGTTGGCATGGAGGGAATGAGAGAACCCTGCATCGGGATGTGCCTCCATCATTGTGACAAAATGTATTGGCACATTTGTGGCATTTGAGCCCCAGCCCGATGAATCACTGACGGAAGACCTGGGCTGAGCGGTCGCCTACTTACAACCCAGCAAAAGCCAAAGAGTAAAAACTTCAGCCTTTGATCCCGCAAATTTAGACTCGGAAAGAACGGTCTGCTGCAGAGAAGGTGACACGCTCTGCTGAGCCTCTGCAGGGGGTCGCGAGGGACTGCAGCAAGCAGCAAAGCTAGGACGTGCAGAGTCTGCCACAGGATTGCTGGCAAAGCGCCTGCAGGAATAGCAGGTTCCGCTCGCGAAGAAACTCTTGGAACAATGCAGGCCGCTGCAGCTAGAATTTATTCGAAATTAAGGATTCTGCGAATGCCGGCCGGGCAAACGGAACGCATAGGTTTGCAAGCAGGGCGAACCAGGCGCATTTTGTGGAAGCTTCGTCATGCTCGGGCTGCAAGCCGGGTAAATCGCGAATATATGATCCCGGTTCTCGGCTTGCCAAACCCCCGCCCCCGGGTATCCCTCCAAAAAATTAGTAGAAAGGTGATGCTGAAACGCCCACCCCCGACCCTGCCTAGCGCCCTCATTCCTTTGTCTTGTTAGACATCTATTATGTTTTAACTTGTTGTTGCATCTTCTTAATGATCTTTATAGCGATTTGCCCCTTTGCTTCAGACATTTTCCACAGAATCACTTTTTTCATTTTGTCATTCAAGCGCCCTAAGCGTTGTTCACAAAAAACCACAACAAAATTTGTCATACGTTAAATTAAAGGACCGGAGAACCCCACATGTGTAGATTAACCCAAGCTTAAGTGTTAGACTGTTCAGATAGGGTCGCCCGGCGATACAAGAAGACATGTATAAAAGAATGCAAACTCTTGAGATCGCATTCCGCGGTGAAACGACGAGCACATTGCGCGAGAGCGAAGTCGGTATCAGCTGAAGCTGGTGTATATGTATATGAACACCTATATATATACACGATAGATATATATATATATATACATGTATCTATACCCGTGTGCATGTGCGTGTGCTCATGTGTCTGTGTGTGTGTGCGCACGTGGGTGTGTTTGTGTGTTTGTGTGTGTGTGTGTGCGTGTGTGGGTGTGTGTCTGTGTGTGTGTGCGTGTGTGTACGTGTGCCTGTGCATGTGGCGAGTTCGTGTGTATACATGTGTCTGTCTGTCTCGTTGGCGGCGATGATCATCTGGGCCTCCCGCAAGCACTCATTCAAGTGATCATCGCCCGTCACTAGCGACGACCTGGGCGTTCATGTAACCGAGATGATCTGCTCAGTGAGGAAGCACCTTAACGTGAATTGTAAAGCGCACAGCTAGACCAGGCAACTGAACTCCAAGGACCGGACCACATCGAGCACACGCCAGCAGGTTCCTGACATGAGAAAGGGTGCATGACTCATGTAGGTCTATCATCATCCGAAGACTCTCTCTTTTTACACCGCAGGGAAAGAATCTCCACGCAAGTCCAGATTCTGTACATAAAAAAATGAGAGCACTTCGCACAATTTCCGATACCGGATGTTCCGTCCGGAACTTCATCGGCATCAAAGCAACGCAGCTTCCCACGCCGGGTCGCCTGCCTCGTCCATTGGTCCATCTATCCCTCTTTGTGCTGGATAAACATGCTCTTTGGCAGCGATCTAGTGATGGTTTGCCAAGTCTTTCGTTCTATTGTTTTGTAAGGCGCGCGATCCGAGATGGAAAGGCGACTGGTTTTGTTTGGATTTAGTGTCTAGGATCTGAAAAGGCTAAGGGCGGCGACCTCGTAGTTCAGGAAGGCTCTGTTTTTTTTGCGATTGCATCTGACTCTTTTCATCCCTTTCTCGCTCCGTCTCTTTCAATCCGGGTCGCACGAATCAAACACGGTGTCTAGCACGCAAATTCCAAAACCAGATACGCGATTTGAGCACACCCAACATCTCGTGTATTATCCGGGTGTCGCCCCTTTTGTCACGATCTCTCACACTGGTCCACAAGGCAAGCCATCGCAAGTTTCCCGTCGCATATCAAGGGGGGGAAAAAAACAAGGAGCCGGACCAAGTTCTCAAACAAGGGCGATGGCGATACCCAAGTCCCGGAGCAAAAGTGCACGCAGAGTCGCTGACACAGACTTCCCACGCTGGGTCGCGTACGTCCTTCGCAAGAATTGTTCTCCAACCCTAACGCAGCACGCGAACGAGCTCCGCGTGACCACTCATCAGAGCCTCTGCCCGCGCCGTCTTACCGTCACCATTGGTTACGTTCTTGTCCGCACCGGCACGGAGCAAAAGATCCGCAACTGCCACGTGACCACGCGTGGCCGCTATATGCAGCGGCATGGCGCCTCTCACATTGTAGCGGCTCACGTCGGCTCATTTCGTGACAATAGCAAACTTGCAATCTCCGCATCACTATGTTCGCACGCTAGCATCAAGGATATGAAGCCGTCAACGTCACTGCACCCTACTTCCGCTCAGAATCCAAGCAACAATTGTACCGTTTCCCAGTCCTTGAAAAAGCACGCGGTCATCACCGCGCTTCTACACCTGTGGTTCCTGTCATTTATCTCAGCAGAACTCCGAAGCAGCAGACTTGCACACTCCAGAAAGTCAAGTCGCTGCCGCCATTCGGTAAAAGACACATCCAGGCATGGTCCAAGCCAGTGTCCTCTCTCTGCGGTCAACATCAACGCCGTCGTTCCTCTCTTGTCCCACGCATTGACATCGGCCCGGGCAACAAGCAGTTCACGAGCGATGTCTAGCTTACCTCCAGCACATGCGAACATCAAGGCCCTGCTTGTCCCAAGACCACGTATCAGCCCGACGTTCAAGCAGGAGGCATACGATTCCCAGCTGACCCGAAATAGACGCTATCATCAGCGCCGATCTACCGTTCCCGTCAAGCAAATGAAGGTCAGCCCCTTTTTCAAGAAGCATGCTTGCAACACGCGCCTGGCCGCGACGAGATGCCAATAGCCAACAGCAACGCGGCGCTACCATCAGGACGCCAAACAGTATTCATCGCGGCATGATGTTCGACAAGCAACTCTGCTACGCTTGCCTGGCCACACATGCATGCCACCATCAACACACTCAAGCATCTCTGATCGTGCACTAGCGTGTTGGCAGGCATACCAGCCTCCAAGAAAGAGCGCACCGTGTTCATCCGCCCCAAACCAGTGGCTAGTGCGAAATCATCTCGTGCCCTATCCCTGATCCCCGAAAACGAGGCAAATCCAAGTTCAGCACCAAGAGCAGACTCTCGCAGCCGGAGGCCACCAGTTCAGCCAGCAACCTGCATTCGGACACTTCCATGGCTCCGCTGAACAGTCGTTGAAGATAAACTGGCATTTCATGTGCGTCACTCAGACAAGCTTTCACATCCCCAACAGTCGTACCAGCCAGAGCGGCATCCAGGTCAAGCTCTCCACCGGAAGCACTGGCGTGAGCTTCGGTGATGTAGGTCCGGAGAACCTCCTCCCCATCGATCTTGGCTTGCATTGCTCGGACCACTTTGGCTGTCGGAAGGCGGCCCTCCATCAAGGGCTGCAGTTCTTTGAGGCAGCGCTGAACCATCTGCGGGTTCTTGCAGGAAGTGCGCTGACCGGTCGCGCCCTGACGAGGCACGTACATCATGCGGCGGTCGCAGATTCCGCAATGTTGCCAGCTCCCGAAGTTGTTTGCCTGAGGCTTGGTCGGGCGATGCTTGTTGAAGCACGGCCACACCTTGTCCGACGCTCGCGGATCTCTCGGGACTCCAGGCTGAGCTCGAGTGTGGTCCAAGGGTTTGGCCTTTGCCTTCGGCTTCGGGTTTGCAAAGTTGATGCTGTTCGCGGCCGCCTGATCCTGCGGAGGTGACAAGGTCGCCATCACGCTGGGATGTAGGAGAGGAAGTTGTCGAAGATCGTTGAAAACCTGAGTAGGGTCCACACATTGAGCCGCGAACGGCTGCAGAATTGCGAAGTTCCTGAGCGGCGGTATGAACCCTGAGAAGTCGCTGTCTAGACTGGTGCAATTCATGGTCATCAAGGACACCATCACAGACTGTCACGTCAAACTGCACTGCATGGAGATCCAAGACATGCACCTCTTGAACGCGATCCTCTTTGGGGTTGCCAGGCTTCACTTTGACATGCGCATGACCATCTTGTCGAGTGTGTCCTCTGGTAAGATGATGACATACGTCTAGCATGAAGTGATTTTTGGGGTTCGCCAGCTGGAAGACATCTGATGCATCATCATACGAACTCGTAGCCAGACCTTTCTGTCCCAGGAAATCCATCCCAATCAAGCTGGGGACCAAATTATTCTTGTCAAAGTTGGGCTGGTAGTGATTAGAAGGATTCGGCAAGGTGTACAATGAGAACTCTCGACACACCCCTGACACATCTGAACCAAGGACTGCTCGATATAATGCTCGACCCCAGCGACCATCCCCAAACCTGAAGTACGGGCGTGAAGTTGTGCCCACTTCAATCTTGGCGGAGCGGTCTTGCTCCAAAATGGAAGAATGAGGCCCTGAAGAACAGCCTCAGGAGCAGCGGAAGCTGTAGCTCCGCAATCAAGAATTCCCAACTCAGGCTTGCTTGGGGAGGTCGTCGAAGCCGCCAGGCCCAAAGCAGGGGAGATCTCCAACCCATGAAGACACAACTCAGCACTGTACGCGTTCACGGTGCGGGGAGCCACGCCGTAGGACTTGCCCTTGCCCTTCATCCACTGGGCCTGAGCTTCCAGGGACGCACCCTTCTTGCCCTTGCCATCGAACTTGCCCTTCGAGTCCTTCTTGTTCTTGCCGGCGTAGAAGTTGCGCATGTAGTCGTAGTCGCCATGAACATGCCCTTGAACTTGCCCTTGCCCTTCCAGTTGGAGGGGCGGCGACGATCTGGACAGTCACGAGTATAGTGAGGACCACCACAGTTGAAGCACTACTTCACCGGAGGATTGGTAGATGACATCACTGCACCAAACCCGAAGAGCCTGAGTTGCCTTCTGCGCTTCCGCCCAGGTCCTCTGGGCATCTAGGGCTAAGGACTCCGCTATCTTCTCCGCCTGCTGGGCTTCACGAAGTGCAGGATCTTCGGCAGGTTCTTCTGTGACAGCGTTGGCCACAGGCATTGACGCCTGTTCTGGCGCCTCCCAGTCATCTTGCCACCAGTCATCTTCGCCGTACGAGTAGTAAGACTGATAGTCCCACCAATCTCCGGAGCCATCACGCCAAGCCTCATTCTGGTAGTAGAGCTCGTTCTCGTCCTGGCACATGGCATAGTTCTGATAATGAGGCGCAGGACGATGACCAAGTAGCTGCTCATCCCAGAGAGTCTGCAAGGCACTGGAGATGACCTGTAGTCAAGACAATTCTTGGTTGTCACGCTTTTCCTCTGCACTCAAGCCGGCTGCCTGAGGTAGCCTCCAACCTCTGAGCACACCCATGATGAACGCATCGTCAACAGACATCTCATCCACGGGTTGGTTCTTGGTGCCCGAGATTGGTGGTTGAGGAAGCTCTTCTGGTCCTCGGTGACTTGGGGACGACCCAGCCGAGGCTCTCGGAGGATCTGGCGCGCTTCCAGGAACTCCCTGATCGCTACCATCTTGATCCGGAGAATCAGCTTGACGGGATCGATCAGGTGGGAGATCAGGTCGTCGATCGCCATCTGCCTCAGGGACCTCGTCGCCCTCGTAATCCTCGTACCAATCGTACCACCAAGATTCTCCACGTTCAGCGTGTGATGGTAGGCCAAAATCCTTCTGATCCTGAGGCACGCCAAGCTTGTCCTCATGAAGTCGGACGATGGCCTCCACGAGCTCTTCATGAACCAAGGTCTCACGCACAAGGAAATTGCCGATGGACTCGCCTGGGTTGCGCTTGAAGGCAAAGTGCTGCTGACAGATCGCCGCAGCATTCGGCAAGGATTTCCTGACCAAGGGACTCTGCGCCAGCCGCCGAAGGAGTCGAAGAGCACCGTCTGCAGCATCGAAACTCTGCTGAGGCCAGGACATCGCAAGACGTCGGGCAGGTCCCGTCGATCGACCCATCAAGCGAGTTGCAGAGTACCTTCGCTTGTGCACGGGAGTTCCTTGGACAAACCAAGCCACCTCGCGGGTGTACCTTCGCCAGCCGCGAGCAGATCCATGCCAGGTAGGGACGCTGTGGTCTTTGGATTCGGACATCCCTTGAAGCACGAAGCCAATCGTGATATCTGGAGAAACCAACCCGGATGCCTCTCCTGAACACAAAGTCCTCAAAGAAGAATCCAGCAAGCTACGCCAGTTCAAAGAAGCCCTGGAGCTGACTCGCTCCGCTACCAATGCAGCTGGAATGGCACAAGTGGAATTACGTATTGGGCTCTCACAGAAGGGCACTCACTGAGCACTGAACCTTTTACTCGCCGTGAGCATGCGTAGCTAACTCTCTGAGCTTAAAAAGGGGCCCCTTGGTTGGGCCAAAGGACCGCAGAATGCATGTCCTGATGACTCACCTGAACTCGCTGCAGAATCCTTGTTTTTGTTTGTCTCCCCTTTGTCTCCCCTCACGTGGTCTCGGCCGGGTCCGTGGAATCCTTGTCTCCGCTTGTTTCCCTTTGTCTCCCTTCATGTGGGTGGCCTCGGCCGGGTCTGTGGACCTCTTGTCTTCGCTTGTCTTCCCTTTGTCTCATTTCATGCGCGTGGTCTCGGCCGGGTCCGCGGAGTCCTTGTTTTTGTTTGTCTCCCCTTTGTCTCCCCTCACGTGGGTGGTCTCGGCCGGGTCCGTGGAATCCTTGTCTCCGCTTGTCTTCTTTTTGTCTCCCTTCATGTGCGTGGTCTCGGCCGGGTCCGTGGACCTCTTGTCTCCGCTTGTCTCCCCTTTGTCTCGCTTCATGTCGGCAGGTTCGACTGCACCTCAGAGCTCTGGGCCTTTCAGGTGAAGCAGGAGGATTGGGATGGAAGGAAGGGCTTGGGAGGGGCCTTCGAAATTGGAACCCCTCCCAAGCAAATCCAAATGACCGAACCCCAACAAAAAGGAAGCAACTAGCGCTCCTATGTCCGCCCCTCGGCAGTGGCACGGACAGCCCAAGCCCCACCAGTTCGAGGCAACCCCACTCTGCAGGAAATGTAAAACTTCTAGAACTTGGGGCCACATTCACTTGATCCAAAAGCTGAAGATGGAGAGTTTGCTTCGTTCTCATGAGGATCATAAGCGCACCATACGAATGTGAAAATGAGTTTAATCCACATGTCAAATTGTTTCGTTAAAGCTTAAGGAACCAGCACGTTTTCATAGCTTCACATTATGTAAAGGGAAGCGTTTTAATACTGCATACTGCAACCATTTTGAAAGTGTATATAGAAATAATGCCAGTGACACTAGATAGGATATTAGTTGGTTTTGGAGCATATTTAGTGAGCCAGATACTAATATTACTAGGAAGTGTTGTTGTTGTGAGCATGTCAAAACATTTGCTGTTTGAAACCATCATAATGTGTTGGTAGAATTTCTTATTGTTACCTTCAAAGTATTTTGACGTGTTCTGAATTGTTAGATAAGTCTGTCAAGAATCAATGACAACATAGTAAATTTCAGAATTGCATTTCTAGAAAGCATTTAAAACGATATCACCATTGAATCTAGAACTAATGGGCAGCGAATTGCAAGAATGTAGCAGCTGTTAACCTGTCAAACATATAGACAAACTCGATGGCTTCCTAGCATGCATGTGGTCTCGTGAATCACAACTGGGATACCATGAAAAGAAGAAGGATGAGATCAACAGATAGAAGCGAGAGAAAACAGCCTCCGAAAGATACGAAGACCACTTGGCAGGAAAACCTCACCAACACGCCCGGAAGTCTCTGCTCAGAACCAGAGAAGCAAGAATAAAAACTGCGGACAGACTTTCCAAATATCTGGAGCAAATCGTCGGAAGGAACTAAGAGAGATGAAGACAAAATGAATCAAAGCATACGCAAAGTTCTTAGACACGACTTCACCAACATCCTCTTGAACTCTCCTTAATCCCATTGTTACAATGCAAATAGGATCTGCAAGCAGATATAGATGTTATCCAAATTAGAGTTACAAACCTTAACCCCACACCCGAGCAGCTCAACTCAGCAGATGTGCAAGTAGAGGCATCTTTCTGAAAGTTCTCCGATCTGCTGGGCTCAGGTCGACTCAGGCCTCGGAAGCGCTGTCGACCTGCTATGATCTGCACATTCTGAAGTTCTGAGGTTCGCCTGTTGTGGGTTGTGTGCCTTTCAGGTCTAGGAATTGCCTGAGCTCGGCATAACGAATTCCTGTGCAGATGCAGTGCTCAGCAGCGGTCTCGTGCCCAAAGCTTTGCATGGCAAGTGCCGGCCTTCTACATGTAGCAGAGGCAAGTCTTTGTCCTGCACAACAGCTCCAGACACTTGGAAAAAGCGGCTCTCATGCCCAAAATCCTGGACCTCCTGCAAGAAGGCGCTCGTATCCAGAACCTTGCTAGGTTGGCCGCGGACCTGAGACATGCATAGCTTTTCAGAACCAGTAGGGTACATACCACAAGCCTGGTTCGCCAGACGAGGTCAGAGCAGGCTACACATTTTTGCGTTCGATGCGCAAGGTGAGAGTGAGGTCGGCTCAGCCTTTGACTTCAGTACGCCCCGCTCATTGGTGGTGCCATCATTCCAGCACCAGCTGGTGGTGCCCCAGCGGGCGCAGGGCGGTAGCCCATCCGCGTCAAGAACTCCATATAAGTGCTTTGCAAGCCGATGGTCCGGTCCTCAATGAGCGCAGCGAAAAACTTGTTCTCTTTGGGCTCTCCCTGCCGAATCACATGCAGCTGCATGTAAGGTGTTGGTCTCTCCATGCGCACTTGTCTAATAATGTTCGCAATCTTGTTGGACAGCGGGTCGCCCCGGGTCCCAACAATGCTTTCTGCTGAGTTGGTGTCTATCTGCTCAAACGAGCTGACTCCGAAAACCGCTTGTGTGAAGCTGGTGTCCACCGACCTTCCGATCCACATGTACATGGACTCACCATCCTCCAGCAAATAAACCCCATCTTGTGTCATGGACTCACTAGTCAAATTGAGCATCTCCGGAAGCTGCACCCGGCCATGCTCGTCTGGCTTGTCGCAAGTCTCAGGCGCATTGTGGATTGCCATGAGCCGAGGATTGAAGAATGCTGCTGTCTGTGACACAGACAATGTCTCGAGTCGCATCATGATGTAAGTTCGCAAGTCGGCCGAAATGTCATTGGTTGCACGGAAGGCTGCAGATTTTAGCATGCCCATGATGTACAAAGGGAGATACTGCAGTGCTTCTGTCTGACACACGTTTCCTGCTTGGACCACTTGCTGACAGAAGGAGTTGAGCTTGTTTCGGCCCTCCGTCTGATTGCTTTTGATTGACTGGTCCATGGCTTGGTGCGACATCATGGCGGCGCTTGCCTGCACGTCAATGGAGCCGATGATGTCGTTGAAGTTGGGTGTGGTCAACGCGGCCCACGTGTGCACTCTGATGCGTCGCTCACCCTCACTGTTGGTGTAAAGCAGCGCGCTTTGAACGTACAGCACTGGGTCTGGTGTGACATTGTCATCCATGTCAATCTGTATGGCGAAGGTCTGGTCCGAATGACAGTTGGGGACCACCAAAAGGTCCTGCCCTCGAATGAATAGGTGGCCGTCAAACTTCGTAATCTTCCAGCCACGTGAAACACGAACTCTCATGACAGCCTCCCACCCCATGTAGCGAGTAAGTACATGCACGAGCTCACTCTTGAATTTGACCTGAACATTTTTGGCCAGGGTAAAATGTTAACGCTAGACAAGGTTTTGCTGTACTGCCTTGTTGCAAAGCCGGGGTACGTAGCAGGTGTTGATGTTAAACTGCGGATAGTAGTGCACGTCGCCGCCAGTGTACTTGGCCAGCGGGCAAATCGAGGCCAAGTCCATGTAGGCCTGCGGTGCCATGAACAGCTCCACAGAGATCTGGGCCGGCGTAAGCTCCTGGCCAAAGCTTCCTACCTTGACAAACACGTTGCCTTACAAACTGCATAGTTCCATTGTTTTTCTTCTTGCGTTGCTTTGTGCAGACCTGTTAGGTGCTGTGCCACATGTGTTGCACTGAACACATGGTACACAAAGGCACCGCCGACATCACATCAAGGCGTCTCCTGTGCCAACTGTTTGTACCCGTCGTTGCCTGCGAGCAGCTTCTGACAATTTCTCACACCTTCTCTGTCACTCCAGAGAGCTCTTGCAGCCCAGATGCCGGCAGGCCGCAGCAACTCTACCTCACGGTCTGTGCCAAGCAACCTGAAGCGATGCTGTTGGAAAAGACGGCTGCGAAGACCGTGAAGCATGAACAGACCCTCTGGGCTTCTTAAGAGCGGTGTCATGTCAACAAGGACACTGCATACAGACGGTCAAGAAATGTCACTATGCTTTTGGAACTCCATACCGCTCCTCGGGTTGTCTCGGGTCGACTTCAGCGCCAACTCTCCCACGCTGGGGATGCAGGCACCGAAGACGAGCAGCTTGCCACCAATGTGTTTCATCGCCTCAGCAAAGACCAGGAAGCAAGTGGACAACCCCTAACCGGCCCTAACTCTGCCAGGAGGCCATGAAAGCCCCGCGCACAGCAGAACCCAGG
This sequence comes from Symbiodinium pilosum, assembly GCA_905231905.1. Lineage (NCBI taxonomy): Eukaryota > Dinophyceae > Suessiales > Symbiodiniaceae > Symbiodinium > Symbiodinium pilosum. The sequence goes on from CAJNIZ010013459.1 coordinate 48,000, forward strand.
CAGGACTCGTTGACCTTTGTCTCGCCAAAAATGGAGGGCAAAGAGTCCAGCAAGTTCAGGATGGCCGCCTCACTTTCGGCCAGGGGCACCAGGATGTCATCGGGCAATGGCAGGAATAAATCTTCAAGGTCTGAGACCACAAGCATTTGTGGCTGACTCAGGTTGGAATTCAAGTTGTAGAAGTGCAGGCTGGTGTCGAAAGTGATTATGCCCACCTGGACCCTTTGGCCTCCAGGCATGTTGCCTGATTGGATGGCCTCCTTGATGCTTGCTACAACAGTGTTGAGCAGTCCTGTTACGACTGAGGTGTACGAGACATCGATGACAAACATGAAGACTGGAGGCTGTGGAGGCCGGACCATATACTCACCAGGGGCGATGTACTCGACTGCACCTTTGTGCAGTTCCGCTCGCTGGAAGCGATCCATGCGCTTCCCCGATTCATCCAGACTCGCATAGTACGTGTCTGGCGTTAGCTGCGAGAAGCCACACAGGTTGCAGTTCCACCGACGGCCATTAGCCTCCCACTGCACGAAAGGATTAACGTATGTTCGGCACTGTTTGCATCTAACTATGGTGCCCACAGCACCAAAGTTCACCGAGGGGACCTGCTCCACATCTGGAGCAAGAGGCGCCAAGGGTTGCAAAACAACACCCAGAGGGATGTTCAACCTCTGCTTGGCACTTGCTGAGTTGGGCAACCTCGAGACTGAACATCGCACGAAGTGATTTGGGGAGTTGAAGGTCTCTACATCACGGAGGAACTGTGCCGAATATGCATCCTGGCCGGTGCTCGGCCCCGGCTGCAATCCGCCATGTCCGGGGGCCGCATGTGCGCCTGGCATGCCTGGCATTGAAGAGTCTGCCTGCGGAGGATAAAGACCTCGTGCCTGGGCTGTGGCAGCAACACCAAAAGCTGCTGGTGGCTCTGCATGTGCTGCTGCACCCATACCTGTTCCAGGAAAGGCTGAAGCAGCTGGCGTTGTCTTCATCTGATCCACTGTGGGTGGAGGTGGCACATGTACCTGGGCAGGGCCAGTGGGCGGTCCCATACCTGCCATCGGCCCACCCATCGGTGGACCGCCCATAGGCGGGCCCCCCATTGGTGGCGCGCCCATCGGTGGCGCGCCTATGGGCGGCCCGCCCATTGGCGCGCCAGTTGGAGGGCCTGCAAACGCTGACGTGGGCGGTGCGCCAGGCGCGCCAAAACCTGTGGAGGCGCCTCCTGCGAACGGGCTTGCACGCACATTGGTGGCCGCGAAGGGGCTTGCGGCAGCCCCTGGGCAAGCTCCAGGAGCGCCCGGAGCGCTCCCTGCATATGGCATGTAAGGCTGCATGTTGCCCGCCTCTTTGCTTGAGCTGCAGAAGGTTGCATGCAAACCACACATCATTACACAACGCACGAACTGAAAATCGAACTGCGCTCAGACTCAGTGGCAAACTAGAAAGGGCATGCTGAATCGCTGCTTTCCAATATCCTGTGTCGCAGCGGTGCGAGCAGGGCCGAGAACCGCATCTAAGATCATCTAAGCTGGCAAAGGCAGCCTCGAAGCAAACGCGGTGGCGTGCTGCAGTGTACATTCCTTTGGTCAGCACCTTCAGGCAGGTAGACTGAAGCGAATGTCAATGGAAACTTGCTGCTGCCTCCAAGAAGTCGCCCGCAAACGCCAACAACTGACCCTGTGACAGGCCTGACCTGAACGTTTGCGCAACCTTTGCCCCTCTGAGAGAAACTGACTTTCCCAAAACAAGGGCTCCCACTCCACGTTAAGCCAAGGAGGCCCCAGTGGATCCTTTCTCAAATTCGCTAATTCCTCACGTTTGCGCTGCCAATGCGTGCATTCTGGAAGAACCTCGGAGGTTTAGAACCTCCAATTGGAGCACCAGGAAGGCTGATGCGGCTGATGGCAAAACAACGAATCACTGTCAACTCACAATCGCGGACCAAATATTTTTTGCCACGCCTCAAATCTCAGACTCAGGCAAAGGGTCTGGCGTGAGGCTTTGAGGAATGAATGGATGTCTTATTGGGATTCCATTTGTTGCTGTATGGACCCATTTGTCAATTCCCTACTAACATCTACAAGACGTGAACCAGCTCATTGCGATTACGCAAAATCAAATGCGTACATCCGTTTATCTCTCGGGACCCTCAACACAGAGGCTCATCTGTAACTCCCTCTTACCACCCAAGAAGAAGCTAAATTCGAGCCTCTGGGTAGTCTTGGGGAGCCAATGCTGATGATGGTCCCTATCCCGGAGAGTATCCTAGCCGCTGTTGGAAGTTCACATAGGGTCCCAACAGTTCGGCTGGCATTGAAGGCACATACTTCCGGACCTGTTCCTCACAAGCTGGGTCGTTCTGGTGATCACCTGGAGTTTCTCAACTCTAGGGAGTTAGGGTTCAGGGTATCAGCTATGTACAGCCATGAACCAGAATGTAGATCCACTGTGATGAAAGTCTAAAGCTGCCAGTGTTTTGAGAACTCACCACCTGAGCTTCCGGGAAGACGATTCAGATCTGCCAGCTGGATGGCGCTGAGAGCCTGCCAGATTCTGCATCCCTGGCTTAGGGACCTGTGATATAAATCCAGCAAATCACATGTTGGCAACACCCACCTTAGCACGCTGTTCTGGTGATATGAGGCCTTTGAAGAGGAAATCTACCATTTTCTTCATCTCCTGATCGAAGCCTTCAGAGGAGCTGGTCATCCTCTCATAGTGAAGGCGGAGCGTATCATTGAATGGGTTTTCAAACACCTCCGTCATGTTCTGAACGAATGGCAACAGCCGCTCCGCAACGTAAACAAGACCTTCCTGTGGTCCCAGAAACACCAATTCAGGCCACAGCCAGCCGTAAGGGAAGAACACTGGATTGCCTGGGCTGCTCTATGAACCCACTGAAAAATAAAACACGCGTTGGCCTAGCACGCAACTTAATTCGTCAGAGTAGGCAAAGCGCAAGATCCATGATTTAGCGGCCTGCGCGCTACACGCAAGACAATCCAAATTGCCCAGAGAATCTGTAAGGTGCTATGCTAAGGCCTTCGTGCCACTTTTGGATATCAAGCTCTCCCTTGTATGCGTCCTGCAAAAGCGTACCTTCTGCGAACCTGCGGTCGCCTATCTAGTCAATGTTCCCAAGAGTGGTCTCGCTTGCAGTCACCTTCAGGAAATGCGTCAGCATTACCCAACTCTTGATAACTCCTAAAACACCTATGTCTTGGAGTTACTCATTTCCTCATAGTCCCTATGTTTTAGCTCTCCTGCGGTTACCTTTCTGCTCATAATTGCTAGGAGTTTCCTCTCTCCTGGAATTGGTCCCAAGCCCTCAATCATGCTGCCTCAACACTACATGAGTTCCAGTCAGTTACCCATCTCTTGCCCGCGGTGATGATAGCAGTATGCGGAAACGAGCATGGATACAGGGTCTCGCACAGGTCCCACCGCACGAATGCCTGGCCGTCAAAAGTTTAGAGCCCAGGTAGAATTCAAAGTTCTAGGGCCACTGGGAGTCTTCGGGACTAAGGGTTGACGATGAAATGAGGAGTATCTCAGCAGCAGACTCTAACAACGATGGACAAACGCATCAAAAAGCGGGGGCTTAGGCTGCGCAGTGAGTTTTTTTTCTTAATCGCCTCTTTCCTACATTTACCGTCAAGCAAAGCTCCCCTTGGAGCGGGCAACCTCAAGCCAAGCGCGGCTCGAGAACTCCAACTCATGACAACTGACGTCCTGGTACCCGTCTTAAGTGGAGAATCGTCAAGGTCGGGATTCAGCGCAAGGGGGTCAAGGGCCTTTCTGAGGTCAGACAGAATCAAGGCTCTGCGAGAGTCTTTATCCTCCAAAGACCAACGTTTGGCGTCCTGGTTTCCCTGAACTGGTGTCCGACCTTCCGGCAGTAGTACGACCATGCACTGCTCCACTTTCCAGCTTAGCCAGTCTATCCTCAACCGATACTAGTTTGGCCTCCACTAATTCAACCCGAACCTGAGCTTCATCAATTCTTGTGTGCAAGCTCTGACTGCTTCGCCTCGAGACGCTTTGCGACTGAGTCTAATTGACCTCATGTGTCGTCATAATCCCCGACGCCTGTTCCTGGACAAGTGTCCTTAATATGGCCACATCAACTGTGACAATATCAGCCACAGTCTTCAACTTCTTCGCGCCGCTCTCACCCTCTCCATCCTTAGCAGCCAGGAGAGGCCATGACACCCTTCAGGAACAAACTCACCCACTTCCCGGTCCAGAACCAAACTGCAGCAGCCGCCTCTCCGTCAAAGATAACCAGAATCTGGTAATGCAAGCACGCCGACGCTCTGTACGGTCCAAGACCGGTAGAAGCAGTGGTCACCGATGTTCAACAGACCCTCCCTTGCCCAAGTCCACAACCCTCAAGAAGAAGAGCCGTAGCAGTCCGATCGCGACGTATTAGAATCCCTCATACGGCTATGTCCACAGCACACAGTGGACAGTCACTACGGGCGTCAGAAGCACTTGAACCCTTGAAGGTTTAGGGGTTAAGGTTTAATGCTTGGAGTTTGGGATTTTTGAGGCCACGGGTTTTGGGGTTTGGCTTGTGTCTTGCGGGTTCCACAGCGATTCTCATCAAGGCTCTTCATGAGGCCTACCACTGGCAGGGGCTCGAGCCCACACCTTCCCCAAAATGATACAACACCTTCCAGGTTCCATATATTGCCCACTAGCCACCAGTAAGTCATTTTGAAAGCCCTCCCTGCCTTGTGGAAGAGCAGCCTCACGCACCCTCTCAGCCGTCTCAAGAGAGTAAAGGTCGACATAAGTCCTTGGAGTTTTTGGATTTGGGTTCAAGCACCTAAAGACTGAAACCCTTAAGAACCTAGGCCAATGATTCCAGGAGTCCAGGAGTTTAGGGTTCATAGAAGCTATGGGTCTAAAGATGGGCCACGTGTTACATCTGATATAGACCCGAAACCCTGAATCAGAAGTCATTCACGTCCCCAAGACAACCATGGAATACTGCAGTGGATTCTTGCTTCGGAGGGGATTGTACATACAGTAGCAACTCGGTTTTTGGGTTTTACGGTTCTTGGATGGTATGTGCGACGTGGAGGGCCCTGATGATCGACCTGTAATATTGTTGAGGGCCATAGATCCCTTAGACTCAGAAGTATAAAACTGGGAATATGTGCCAAGAATGCACTCAACCCAATTTGTGCTTTCTAGTCAGCCATTAAGATGCTGGATCGGTGCCTCCGGGCGGTGGCATGATGTCCAGGTGTAGCATGGCCTAACTGGGAGTTTTCCCTCAAAAACCTAGGGGGAGCTCTGAGTGTCAAGGTAATGGAAACAAACATGCCTTCACATCTGTCCCAGTGGCTGTTCCCATGCGCCTAAATCATCTTCCTTTGCTCCCAGAACTGGGAAAAGAACATTCCATATCTTGTCCATGAACCACACTCCAGTTTTGTGGAATGAAACAAGGAAATACCTCGGCTGTTGCTATCACTTCATGAATGCAGCTACCAGTTCCACATTGGGATGCCATTAATCTGCAAGTTTCAATTTTGTATTGGATGTTGAACTCAGAAGCCCTCAATTCTACGTAAGCATAAGAAAATTACTAAAATGATTGTCAACTTTCAGCTGGGCCGGGAGACTTGTGCACCTCCCATGGCTTGAGCCTTGGCTGCTGAGCCAGAGACGGCCTGGATGGGGCAACATATCGCGGAAGCACCTTCCTCTGAACAAGGCTCATGGCATTGGACTCCTCCGGTGGGTAGAGGAAATTTTGCACTACTTAGGAGCCCCACAACGCTGCGATTATTGGGGATTTAGGTGTATCAAGAGGTGCTAGATTTCCTCCATGCAATCTCGCCCAAGCATAAGGTTGCAATGTACTTCTTACATCAAACGTAAACATAGGGATTTCCTATAGCAAATTGAATACGTTACAGGTGAAAAATACTTTCAAAGCTACCCTCGTCCTCGCTGCGTTCATCCAAGGCAGCAGCCGTGTGATGGAGCGGAAGCAAACATAAGATCTTCCATGCGCTGATCATTGCAGCGCGGAAGCTGCGGCCCTAACAAATTCATGCATCGGAAAGGCCAGATAGGTTGTCTGAGCCTGAACAAGCTAAATCAGCATGCGAGTGGTTTTTCAGTTTTTGCAAACCGAAATCATCAGGCAGTGGTTAGGGGTCTCTCAAACAAGGATTGATGATCTGTACAGACCCGCAGACCGGACGAATGACAGTCTAGTGCATGTACAAGTTGTACGCAAGAATTGCAAGACACAGGAACTCTTTTTGCGGACTCACCCCACAAGTTAACTGCGAAAGGAGCGCTTTGTTACGCAAAGAAATAGTTTGCTTGCCAAGGGCCCTTGGGCTTAGGCCGGGCCCTGCCCCAAGGCTTTCGGGTTTCAAACAACAACTTCAGCAAGTACCCCACCTTGAACTCGTTTTCCTTTGGGCCGGCTGGTCTCGCACCCGTCGCTGTCAATGCAGGCGGCACAACATATTTCAAACAAAACGGAACGTTTAATTTCACCGCGGTACCGCGAGTCTACAGGGATGACGGCACTGTCAAGTGCAGGCACAACAGATGCATTAATCCGCAGAGGCCGGAGGCCTGGGGGTGTTTAGATCCAGGTCCAGAGACTAGAACAGTAAGTTAACCCTCGCCCTACCCCCTCCCGGTGCGCACGATCCGGGCAGGACCAATCCTCTCCGTTTTTTCGGGTTTCCAAAAAGGAGGGAGGAGACGGTGGGGAGGGGAGGGGGGGAAATAGGGTACAATCCTGTTGATTGCTATCAATCCATGTACAGTTCATGTGACACAACTGCATTGTTGCTGTTGCCGCCCTCACTCACAGTTCTAGGGAGTTAATACTCGAGTAGCGCGTAGTGGAAAAAGAGACGCCCGCTCGCCTGTCTACAGTACACTGTTGTGAGGTAGTTCACGCTCGGGCCAATCTCCACGTGGCAGCGGAGCTCTTCTCTCTGCTCACGCGGAGGTACCCCAAGGGTACCCCACCCAAAGGGGGCTCGAAAGGAGAAGGGCTCTTGTAGATCTAGAGCAGCCGTGGCAGAAAAATTTTACACAAATGTGCGTGAGACCTTTATGATGAGGCGTATGACTTGCAGGCAATGTCGACACATGACATAACTCGATTGAATCAATCTTCCCAGATGACGACAAAAAATACCACCTTCATTTGATGGAAAAGCATCATGGCTCGCAATTGAAGATGCCATAGATGACTGGCACGACATAACTGAAATGGACGATGAGAAGAGAGGGCCAGCGTTGCGGAATAGACTTGAAGGAGATGCCACCATCTATAAGCGCATGCTCGATCGAGAGCAATTGAAGAGCAAGGAAAATGGTGGGGCGTACTTCAAGCGCACACTGAAACCCCTCTTCGTGAAAGGCAGCGTCACTGTCTTCTTATACCGTTTTCAGCATTTCATGAATTTGCGCCGTGGTTCATCTGATTTGATGAAGTGGATGTCAAGATTTGAAATTCAATTGATGAGACTGGAAAAAGCATGGGGTGACACGTTGACACCCACCGGTGACCCAGCACATGATGAAGTGAGATTATATACACAATCTTTATCTGGGGAAGAACGGCAAGCATTGTCTGCAACTCAAATCCTGACCGCCGTCAATGAGAAAGAACGACAAGCGCATATGCAGAAGGTGCCACTGACCAAGAATTTGATAGGAATCCTCTTCGTATCACCTGCAGAGTTGTCTTTTGATCAGAAGATGTCACTTACCAGCATAACAGCACATCGAGGCATACATCTGGTTGGGTTGGACGCCGGTTCTCAGAGATATTTTCATTGAGATGTCTTGCAATCCAAGAACAGCTGTGGACAATCCTCTCCTCAACAATGCCGGCCACGCTCGCAGAAGGAGCTTCATCGTGATAGATGAAGGAGAACTTGGTGCAGAAGGCTTTCTGGATGCACACGGAGATATTTTCTACATCTACGATGTCTATGATGAACAAAATGAAGCTTGGTTCCAGCGTCGCTTTCAAGGCCGCCGTTCGCGGAGAGGCACAGGTAAAAGACGCGGTGGAAAGGACCGCGGCAGAGGCCGTGGCGGAAGAAACTTCTGCAAATCACGTCGTAAGAAGAAGGGCCACTATCACGAGGATCATGGCCAAGAGGATTGGTCTTGGCAAACTGAAGAACCCTGGTGGTGGCAAGCAAACCAGCCTGATGATGGCTGGGCAGCAGAATCATGGAAATCATGGGATCAGGAATCAGCACATGAGCATGTAGAGAGCTATAAGTCCAAGAGTAAAGACAAGAAAGGTAAGAAGGGTAAAGATGGTAACGACAAGAAAGGCAGTTGCAGTGTAGCTTCTCGCAATCTGAGGCTCAAACCGCAGCAGAAGTACCCTCTCTGCTTGCGTTGTTTTGTGCTATGCGTCACGCAGGAGGCTCACCCCACAATAAGGAACCTGAGGGTGTTGCAAATACCACTCTTGGACGGTGGAAGCTAATTGGTATTCTTGAATTTCTTTTTGACCAAGAAAGCTTTCTCTGAATCGTAGGGTTCCATACCCCGTCCGGTCTTCCACAGCTTTCCTACCGCGAACAATGGTTGCGTAACTTCTCCAAACACACAACTGTCAATGACTTTCAACGTTCTTCCGTTCTCCTTCTGAAACTCAAACGTAATGTTTGCTCTTGTCTCCGTTGTTCGTATGGCATTACCTTGGGCGTCCGTCATTATCATACGTAGTTCAGGTAACTCTGAGGCGCCTAGCTCTTCACTGTAAAAGCTCAGTGGCAGTACGTGGCAATCTGCACCACCATCTAGACACACTTCGACTGGTTCATACCAATCTCTCTCATACTGGTGATCATTCACCGTCCGGACTCGCTCAACTTCTTCTCCCCAAGTACCATTCCATCAACTCATCGATGGTCGTCATATCATCATCTCCATCGCTGATGTCACACACTGCAGTAAGTACCCCAGAAGGGGGGGAACAGTTCGTGAACAGTTCGAGAACAGTTCCAGAACACCGTTCGTGAGCAGTTCGAGAACAGAGTGGGGCATGCAGAGGAAGGGGAGGGAGTTCAGTTCGAGTTCACGTTTGCGGGCTCATTTTTTAAGGGGGTGGGGGCTTCGAATTCAGTTCGAGTTCGTGTTCGTATCGCAAATAAGAGCACAGCTCAAGAGCAGATGAGAAGGGCCTGGACCGCGAAATACGAAGGGAAGGGTGCAAGAGGGGGGGAGTTCGAGTTCAGTTCGAGTTCCAGTTCAGTTCGAGTTCATCTCGAAAGCCAAAGATTATATTGCTGGCTAGAGGGAGGGGGAGAGGTTCGAATTCAGTTCGAGTTCCAGTTTACTCCGCTTTCACAGTTCTGGTCTGCGTGAAGTCGAAGACCCTCTCGCTTCTTTCGGCGCACGGCGTGTGGAGCGTCCTGCAAATTCTGTCTGAGATCGACGACCCGCTCGCTGTTTGTATCCCCCACGACCCTCTTGCTGTTTTGGGGACGCGGCAGCGCTAGCGCGTGGAGCATCCTCAGAAGGCTGTTTGGAGTCGACGATCTTCTCCCTGTTGCAGCGCTGGTGCGTGGAGCGTCCTGGGAATTCCGTTTGGAATCGGCGCCTTTCTCGCCGGTCAAAGTGCAGTGTCTTTGCTGCTAGAGGGGGGAAGTTCGAGTTCAGTTCGAAGTCCAAAGTTATTTTGGCTGGAGGGGGGAAATTCAAGTTCAATTCGAGTTCCAGTTCGGTTTGAGTTCAGTCCGAAATCCAAAGATTGCGTGCTAGGGGGAAGAGGGAGGTTCCAGGGGGGTGGTTCGAATTCCATTTAATTGATTTCAGTTCGAGCGGGTGTCAGCGCTGGCACGCGGAGTGCCCCGCGAATTCTGTTTGAAATCGATGACGCTCTGGCAGCCTTGGACACGTGGCAGCGCCGGCGCGCGGAATGTCCTGGGAATTCCGTTTTGAATCGGCGCCTCTCTCGCCGTCCAGAGTTCAAAAAATGTTTTTTGCTTGGGGAGGGGGGGAGTTCGAGATCAATTCGAATTCCAAAGATTGCTTGCTGCGAGGGGGGGGGGCTGAATTCAGTTCGGGAACTACAGTTCGAATTCAGTTCAGTTCGAAGTCCAGATTTTTTTTTCCTAGGGGTCAGCTGCGGGGAGGGGGGGGGGAGTTCGAGTTCAGTTCGAGTTCCAGTTCAGCTCGAGTTCCAGTTTAGTTTGATTTCAGTCCGGGAACTACAGTTCGAGTTCAGTTCGAGTTCCAGTTCAGTTCCAATTCAGTCGAAGTCCAGATTTGTTTTTGCCAAGGGGGGAGTTCGAGTTCAGGACAAATCAGGTTCAATTCGAATTCGGTTCGAAATCCAAAGGTTGCGTGATGCGGGGAGGGGGGGGTGAAACTCTTGACTCCTGCCAATGCAGTCACATGTCCAAC
>CAJNIZ010013459.1:58527-68936 GCA_905231905.1 Symbiodinium pilosum
GATGTCCATATGCTCAAGGTTCTAGCGTGGACTCAGTAGCACTCCAGTGCCTCAGCGGTAAAAGAGACACCTGACCGCCTTGCTGTCTGTACCTTTGCGAGGGCAGTAACGCACAAGTTACATCTCAGGGGGGGGGGGCGAGTTCGAGTTCAGTTCGAGTTCCTGTTCAGTTCGAATTCAGTTCGAATCCAGATCTTTTTTTTTGCTAGGGGGGGAATTCGACTTCAGTTCGAGTTCAGGTTCAGTTCGAGTTCAGTTCGAATCCAGACCTTTTTTTGCTAGGGGTGGGGAGTTCGAGTTCAGTTCGAGTTCAGTTCTGAACTCGTGACGCGGGGAGGGGCGAGTTCGAGTTCAGTTCGAGTTCCAGTTCAGCTCGAGTTCCAGTTTATAGTTTGATTTCACAGTCGGGAACTGCAGTTCGAGTTCAGTTCGAGTTCAGTTCGAGTTCAGTTCGAGTCCAGTTCGAGTCCAGGTATTTTTTGCTACGGGGGGGGAGTACGAGTTCAGTTCGAGTTCTCTTGGGGTACATTATGAAACACTTCGACTCTCCGTATCTTATCCTTCGATCCAATTGCTTTTTCATCCTTCTCGTCCTTTTCCTTGTTCTCTTGCTGCCTAGCTTGTTCTCTGTCTTCGTCTCTCATCTCCCTCCACGTTTGGTCTCCTTCCGTGTACATGTACTCTAGATCTTCAAGGAACTCTGTCCTTCCAGGATAGTCCTTCAAGTAATCCAAGATTTCTTTGACCATATCATTCTGATCCTTGATCTCATTCCATGACGCGCGAAGTACATTGGTACGTCTCTTGATTTCTTTTCTTCTTGCGCAGTCAAAACACTTCCTTTCTTATGCCTCAACTGCGTGCGGACAACCTAGCAGCTTTCCACAGAATGTTCTCTCGCTGTTCTTTCCTTGGCATTCCTTCTTTGCTGTCATCTGAGTCCTACGGCCCTTGTTCAGAGCTACATTGCACACAAAATTGGCAACGGGTAAGATGCGATCTGAGGATGATATAGTTAAGCCATCGGCTAACTCGGCCTTTACTAGATCAATTTCTACTTCCTCTTCAGGTTTGATAGGGGAAGTTCTGGGTTCTTCACCTCCACGTTCAGATGCTGAAGAACGGCCTGGACTACTGGTACAACTAGTATCAGGAAGGCTAGAGTCAAAAGAGTCCTTCCTACGCCTACTCAAAGGAGGTGTCGGGGTATCCCAAGCCCCTTCAAGTTTCAACCCATCAGGGAACCTGATGCACTCCTATTCTGGGGTGAGTTTAGACCTGAGTTCGAAGGCCCCTCCTGCTGCGTCAGCTAGCGGTCGGACTTCAACGTCTCGACCGCGCTGCAACGTCTGAGGTCCCTGGCGATCCTTCCCTCCAGCATAGCCATGGTGGCCTTTCGGTCCACCCTTGTTACCATGACCCTAGGGTTTCCTCCCCCCTAGGTCGACCGCTCGAGGCACGAGCGCTGGGCCAGCCTTGCCACTATAAAGTAGAGGTTCTCGATCCCCTCCTCGTTAAAGGGCGGAGGAGGTTGATCCATGTCTACATCGTAATCCTGAATCGACACATAACCACCCTTATACACAAGCACTGTCTTGCGCCACATAGACAGTGAGTTATCATAACCCCATGCATGGGTGTTATATCTTGTCCCGCGTTCACCATCGCAGATTACGTCAAAGGGTGTAGTTGATATTGCGATTCGGAGGAATCGGGCCGCGCCAGCCATTCTTGGTCCGGTCGCCGCCAGCCGCCATCAACTCCCTCCGGACGCGATTGCAAACATCAATCAGCTGGTCCTTCAAAAAAAACCGCAGCCCACGGATCCTCAGTGAGGCCCCTCTCTGGAACATTCACGCCGGCCACAGGGTCCGACATAGTGCGGCAGCAGGGGCAGTGGCACAGGAGGGCCATCGCTTGGAGCATTTCGTACTTCGCCATTGCTCTGTCAGAAACCAAACACATGTGGTGGAGGCTGATGGCTCCGCCGGGCGTTGTACTGGAACGGTGGCTGGGGTCCACAATACCCCGGTAAGGTGGGTTGCCCACGCCCGTAGGGTCGGCCCGTACAAATCAAAAAGGCCGCATGGAGACAAGTGTCTAGGCCCACAGAACGGTGCCTGCTAGAGGCACAAAAAAGTACCACGCAAAGTGGTCTCCCCTGCTCGAGGCACTTGCGTATCTGACCCTAGATCTGGCTCAGATATACACAATCCTGCTCTGGAGGCAAGCAGGTTGCTAATGATGGCATGACGCCTTCCGACGTGTTGCGGCTCCTCCTGCCTCATGGCGCATGGGCCTAAGGTCCCATACCGATATCGCCCACCCCTCCCGCGTGAGCTCCTTCGGGAGTTTGGGCTTCCACGGCCACGCCAGAGAGTTCTGGGTGAAGCCCTCTTGGACTTGCTACCCTTTCCGGCTTAGCGGAAACCAGGTCGAGGATTCTGTTTTGCGAGGGATTTACCCTCTCGGAGATGGACCCCGGAGTAGTGGTCCGCATGGATCTTGGAGATGCTGTCGAAGCTTTTGGAGTCTTCAGCGCAAGCCTTCACCACTAGGGCTTCCTGGCGGGATAGCCCACATAGCGCTAGCAGAAGTTCGACACGCATCGGCTCCGAAAGCTCGATGGTGGGGTCTAAGGTGCGGAGTAGCTTCCACCATCGTCTAGACACATACGACAGCATGGATTCTCCTGATTGGCGGGAGAGCACGCCTTGCTTCTGCTCGGCGCGGAAGAGCTCCCTTGCTTCTTCCGTCGTGCGGGGGAATAGGAACTCTCGCATGTTCTCTACAAAGGATCGCAATCCCCCTGGTGCGGTTAAGGACTCGACTCCGATGTCCCGTGGCAGTTCGAAAGCTTCATCACGAAGTCCTTGCAGGATGCGATGGACCATCTCCGTCCTTGCCTTGCATGCATAGGACATGGTTTCATCCATGTCTCCGCTCTGGGATGACCTGGACGAAACACCGCATTTCTTGGATCCCTTGAGACCCTTCAACTTAGATTTGGTCAAGCCTTTCCCCTTGCCAGGGGAAATGCTCGCCTTCTCAGCTGCACTCCCGCTTTCGTCGTCGGGAGTTTCCTCTTCCTCATCCGCAGGCTCGGTATGAGGTTCATCATCAGCCAGTTGGTCTGATTAGTCAACATCTTCGGCGCTCGCAGCTGCCGATGCGGTACCCGTCTTCTTCTTAGATCGGATAGCGTCTTCGTAGAGCTTCAGGCGCATCAGCGTCCTGAACTCCCAATAATGAGGCTGGGTCACGACTGTAGATGTATGACTGATCTGGTCTCCGAAGGAGTACCAGAGACTCCGATCCTGGGCTGGTACCGAGGTCCAGCTACAGACATGGCTCGAAGTGAGCAGTAGTCTACAGTAAGCTAAGGGGCAAATTACTGGTTCGAAGATAGGGATCGCCCCGCCCGGAGAACAAGGCGGTACCTACCCTGCCGGATACAGGTGCTGCCACCTGCTCCGCTACCAGTATCGGTAATAATAGGAATAGTTACGGATCACTGCGAAGCACTTTTGGGCTCAAGGCGCCTGCGACAGTCACGTGCAACACTGTACAAACTGATCTAGGTTATCTACACTGACAACATGGAGAGATTCACAGCAAGTAAGCCTGCCAGCGAGCTATGAACTGAAGGCGCTTTCCACAAGGCAGCATGAGACTGCTTAACTCCAAGCCAGGTTTCTGTGTGCCCTAGGCGCTTTCCTCAAGATGGTAAGGGCTTCTGCACTTGCCAGCCCTAGGTTAGCCCTTCTGTAGGTGCCCAAGTTTCACTCAGAGAGCTCGGATACCCGGCCAACAGGACAACTATGTAACAAAAAGGAAATTTGGGCCTGATTGAAATAGTCACAATCCTGTTGCTTTGCTATCAGTCCATGTACAGGTCATGTTTACACAGTTGTCTGTGATATGCCGCTCTCTCAAGGTTCTAGGGAAACTATACTCCAGTAGCGCGTAGAGTGGTGAAAAGGAAGGAGACGCCCGCTCGCCTGTCAACTGTGCACGGCAGTGAGGTAGTTCACGCTCGGGCCAATCTTAACTTGGTAGCGGAGCTCTCCAGAAGAGGCTCTGACCACTCAGTACCCCTCGAACAGGGGGCTCGAAAGGACAGGGCTAGCTTTAGGGAGGGGGGGGGCGGGCATCATCGGCACCATTTGAGTAAAAGACCTTCTTCCCCTTCTGAACTATAGCAAGAAGCAAGAACATCGTTTTTACTGAAGCTTCTCGTGATCTGGAGCATCATGAGGACAATCAGTTTTGGTTTCGTGAAGGGGGACCCCAGGGCGGCCTTTGGCGCCAGGCCCGAAATAAAACCAGCATTGAAATCGATAGCTCTCTGGCTGATTTCCAGATCTTGTGTGCCCCTACCACCAATACGCAAAAAAAAAAAAAAACTAAAGTTTGGATTCAAGGCTTTCATGATAAAGGATCGAGCCCTTCAAGTCCTGGTGTAGCAAGTCCCGAAACTGCAGCCTTCACGCACTGCACGAAGGCATGCACTTGTGGCCATCATTGAACATTTAAAAACTTAGGCGTGTACCCGGGAATTGAGCTGACTGGCCTTTGATCTCATGCAAGCTTCCTTTGATCTCATGATGTTCCGCTCTCAAGGCTGACAGCGGCTCACAGGCACGCACGCCAGGGTGAGGAAGGAAGCGTCAGTGTGCTCGTCAAAGACAACTGGAGACGAAAGATGCAAATGTCAAAGGCACCTTGCCTTTTTTGTCACAAACTGCGGGCCTGGCCATAGCTCGACCTCCGAAGCATCTGCATGGGCCTGCACCAACAGCTTGCTTTTTAAGGTTTAACGTTTCAGCTTCGCTTCGTCAGTTTTCCGATGCCTCGGCCTCGAAACCATAACTACAGAGACCTGAGGCATTGAGGCATGCAGTGCTTGCAGTGCACGGCTGCCAGTGAGCGCTTCTCCATGGCACGCACGCAGGACAGAGGCACTGCAATCACCATCCTACAGGACAAGGGAGCCAAGACGAGCCAATTCGGAAGTTGTGGACTGCATTGATCTGCATTGCATGCTGCCTCGAGATTCTCCAGCGAAGCTTCATCGAGACTCCTGTGACATCTTGCCGACAGGTACAAGCAATGTGCTCAGATTTTATGGAGTTTTGCATAGCTCTGCTAAGCTGCTGAAGCAAAGCTTCTGGAGGCACACCAATGTGATCAGCCATCCAGGTCAGCATGGACCTTGCCATGCCCTGGCAGATGAGGTGGCTGATCAGGAGGTGCCAAGCAGCCAAGCTTTGGGGAAACGACCTGCAGAGCTTGGTGCAGTTCCGCAGCCTCTTGACTCAGGCGGCCTGGGACCTCACACGCTTCACATCACTTCGCTTAGCTGCGCTTTCAGCCAGCATATTCCTGTGCCTGCGGTGCAGGGACTGTGCGGCCGAGACCGGCAACAGCATGGACCTCCAAAGCGGTAGCTTTCGGCCGGAACTTTTTTTGTGACTTTTTTCTATGTTTTGTTGATATTTCTTTATTTTTGGTGGTGTGTTCGGGAGGGAGGGTTGGGGACATGAATCGAAGGACGCCTCAAGCGACAGCGCGATTCTGATGCAAAAACTGCAAAGACTGATGACAAACCATGAACATCATGAAAAATCATGAACATTACGGAAAATGATGGAAAATGATAGAAATATGATGAAATTCTAGAAGAATCATGGAAAATACTAACAAAAATGATTGACGATTCTGAAAGATAATGAAATACAGACAAGGATATTTAAAAAAAAATGATAGAAACATCAGGAAAATAATGAAAATGATACATAATATGAATGATAATAGAAAATAATGAAAAAGTATGAAAATGATGATAAATGATGAGAACTGACCAAAATGAAGACAGCTATACAATAAAAAGAAATCATGAACAATGATGACAGATGATGAAACATAATGAAATTAATGAAAATACTGAAAATGATGAAAATCATGAAAATGATGAAAATGATGAAAATGATGAAAATGATGAAGAGGAATCATGGTAATGATAAAATATGATGAAGAAAATGAAAATACTGAAACATGATGTTAAAAATGAAAATGATGAAACATGATGAGGATGACATTGATGGAAACAATGGAAAAGATATTTTAAAAATGAAGCCTGATGTTGAAAAATGATGCAACATTATGAAAACCAAAAGAACGATGAGAACATTTTAAAACAAGGCGAGGGGTTGGGGCCCCACCCCTATTTGCAAACAAAATGATCTGCATGACTCCAGCAAGCTGGATGGCCTCACATAAAAAGGGGAGGGGTTCGGGATCATGGAAAGTAATGAGATGACTTAAAATCATAACAATGGCAGGCATGGATGGCCGTAACGAAGGCGCGCGCAGTGGGCGGGGGCGCAGCACCACCCATTTGCAAACAAAATGATCTGCATAGCCTCCCTTATTGATCATCTACTACTACGACTACTGTTACTTCAGGAAAGTACAGAAAGCGGGAAACCACGGAGCCAGAAATCGAAGAAGGCAGAGAGCCGTAAAGCCAAGAAGCTGAAAAGCCAAAAAGCCAAGAAGCCAAAAACCAAAGCAGCCAACAGGCCGGTCAAAGAAATTATGGAAATGACGGAAAATTACTAAAAACACATGAAGATGATTTAAAAAAAAAGCGGAAAATCATGAAATATGAAAGAAAATCTGTTAAGAATAATGAAAATACTAAAAAATAGAAAAACTAATAGAAACATGGATGAAAAATAAATCAAAAATCATGAAAATTAAAGAAAATGATGAAAAATTATAGAATACATACAACTGATTGAAATTATAAAAAAATGCCAAAAACTGAGCACGCTTTTCGATAAGCAACCCTTTAACAAAATCAAGAAGTCAATGAAATCTGTCCCAAAAAAAGGCACTCCGTAGTTTTCCGAAGATCAGGAGGGGCATTGGGACCTCCAGGAAACGTGCGGCACCGCCAGCAAGCTCTCGGTAGCCAACAACCTGTCAAAAGATTCTCAAAGCACAAATATTGAAAGCTTCTTAACGACCTCTTTAAGAAGCTCTTTTTCTCCATGCATCTTCTGTCGGGCCTTGTCTCGGTAAAGCCGCAGTCGGCCAAGAGCGCAGCGCTCATCACGCGGGCGGCGGAAGAACTGCCCAACATCATTTGCAAACTTCGCAAGCTGTCGGAAACTACTGCCAAGGTATCTGCACGCAAATTTGTGTACCTTCTCAGCCAAGTCCTGCAGATTCCAGGGCTACACTGTGGCCATAAATCCGAGTCCTAGGAAGATATCCTGCATCCTGGTGAATTGGTGCTTGATGGACGGCGGAGGCTCCTACAAGGTAATCTGAGGACGCGGAGTGTAGCCAATTACGTTTGCAGTCACCAGTACAACCCAGCCGTGAGCTGCCAGAACCTGCGAGCATCATCTGCTACTACGTACGATGCGAAGCCCGTGAAACCTGCCTTGCACATTTCCACTCTGGTGCCAGCATCGCGGGTAAGCTGATCCCATGCAAAGATCCATGTGCGTGCAGGGCGCGCAGGGCGCGCAGGCTTCTGCCTCCACATGCACGGCTTCAGAAAGCTGCTGGTATCACTCAACGAGGCTAACGAAGCTGATGACATGTCTTCAGCCGCTGTGTACTTAGTGCCTGAAGGACGGAAAGCATCTGCTCCAGCAAGCAAAAGCGTCCAGCTGTTCGCGTGAAGAACTAGGGACCATCTCAAAAGAGCGCACGAGGAGCTGATGAGCCAGACAGAGGTTTGTGCAAAATAGCAGGCTCTATGGCATGGAACGTCTGTTCTGCAAAGCTTCAAGTCAGGAAATCTGTACCACGTATGTGGACGGAACGACCTACAGCGCAGGTGTAAGTTCAGATGGCTCAGGCCCACAGCTGCATATCTATGCATCACGTTGTATCACGGCCCCATGGCATTTGCACACCTACCGCATCATGGCACATGATGCCAAAACGAACTACTGGGGACAGCCATGAGCGCCTGTTACGCAAAGACTGCCCTAATGCGAAGCACTAGCGAATTAGCAAAGCCAGCTGAAATCAGCACCGAAAGACGCTCGCGTCTTGCAAGCTTTCGGGCCTCAAACATGGCCGCAAGGCAGCAAAGGCTGCTCCTGGAGCTCCTGCCGGGCCCAAGTGCGGGGCACGGCAACTTTGAAAAAACAAGAACAAGCGAACCATTTGGCCTGGAAGTTCTTGTTGTTTGGGAATGCCGTGTAAAAAGGTGGCTTGTCCCTGCCAGGTCTGCACACGTGTGTTCACGCTTTACGTGTCTGAACGATCATGCATGATGTGTGTTCAACCTGGAACTGACTGTGTACCTTAGCACACCAAGCTTCAAGGCTCATGTCTCAATCGCGTAAGGATTCCGAAGCAGTCTATGTCAAAGAAACTTACTACACATGAATTTGCGCGTTGCAGGATAGGAGCTGTGTTGCGGGTGCCACAAATCACCATCATAAAGGACATCAAGAGTTCAAGACCAACAGTGCGGGCCTGAGCAAATATACCATCTTGCTCGTGTAGCCCTCACGCAAATCCCCAGAGTGGTCGCGCGGGGTGTGCATGGGTCAAAATGTAACGCCGGAGAGAAGCAAACTGCAACACAGCGTCGAATCTGGTATTCATATTTTGTCATCTAAAATCTAAAAAAGGGCATGCTTAATGAAGAAAGGGCGCCCACGTTGGATACAAACATGCGAGCAAATTCAAAAGAGGTAACTCATCCACATGCTTGTAGTTCGTCTTCGTGGGAGAAAGGTCAATGACTGAGCAAACCAACCATGCCAACATATGCCAATGGACCGCGTCACCAGGGCACACACTCCCACAGCACGCATAAAGGCACACACACACACACTCACTTGTCTCGGTCACTCAACGAGCCGCACTTTTGGTTTGGTTGCTGGGTTTGCTCCCTTATGAGAATTGCCGCAATCCTCCTGTCTTGCACTGAAAATTTTGGCTCTGAAGCAGTGCTTCAGCTCTCGGGCTTTGCAAAAAAAATCAATGCAAGCTTCACATGCATTGATTGCACACTCCCAACGACTCAAGTTGCCATGCCGTGTTTTTGCTGCGTGTGGGAAAACTGCAATGTCAAGCTTACACATGCACAGTCACAAGGTATCAAGTTGCCATGCTGTCTTTCAGCTGCTTGTGGAAAACTGTCAAATCAAGCAAACACATGCACTGACTGCAAAACCGCTCATGCTCATGTTTGACGAGGAAAGCTGTTATGGCGACACCGGCCGTGTAAAAGGTCAACTGGTTGGATCAATATCACTTCCCAGCAAACCGACGCTCAAGCGTTCTTTTGACTCGAATCTGGTAACTCACAACTCAGCTCAGCAATTGAGGTCTCTATATACTTCAACCAATAACAAGGAACATTCCATAGGAGAGAAACTACCTGCAATATTGACTTGTCAGACGCTAGTAGGAGCTCCCTTCATTTTACACCATCATCAAAAGTTCAAGAGGAATATTTGACCCGAGAATAGCTCAGAGGTCAGCGATCGCATTGTGAAACGTAATGTAGCACACTCAGATGGCTCAGAAGCTCAAAGCTTTGTAGTCATGAGCCTCGGGAATTTCCCAGAAGGCCATCCTCCCCGTAGCGCGCCAAAATGGCGATCGGGTGGTGTGCACTGCCTCAATCCATGGCATCAATGTCGACGGGAAATGAAGCATCATACGCTTCGCCAGCTCCGACCCTGTTCTCAATCTGCAACAAGTCCTGGCGAAAGATGGTGGTGCGGGCCACATTCTTCCAGCGATCCACGTCTTCCTTCATCTTCTTGTCACGTATGGACCCATTGATGGTCCTGATGACGACTCTGCTGTATCGCTTCTGGTACTCCTGTCCCAGCTGTAGGCCCATTTGCACTGCCAGGTAAAGCAGCTCAGGATCCACCCGGTCACGGCGTTGCTGGCCTTCATAAAGACCTTCAAGACAAAAGTGGTAGACACCGTCGACGAGACGCTCACTCGGCATATTGCGATAACTGACATAGCGGTACTTCTTGATGCCAAGTGCATTGTACAACAACGCCCTCACCCTCGAACTGATGAGGCTCCTTTGTCCTGCGCCCTGATTCGGTCGAAGCTTGCGGTAGCCATCTTCATTGACCGCGATGAAAGGAGTAAGGTACTCATTGACATTCATGGTAGTGTAGGCCCAAAGGAATATGTTCCACATCATCTCGTGAACCTTGATGACCTCGTAGCTCATGTCCAGATTGTCACAAGGCAAGAGCGACGAATCAGAGGTTGTGAACTTCGTCCTGAGCATTTCCGCATTCCTAATCGTCTGATACTCAGCCCTCCCACCATCACGCGCCCAAGTGATGTACTCTTCCTTGGTGGGTGCACGAGGAAGCTTCGTATCTGGATCAATG
>CAJNIZ010013459.1:78235-98984 GCA_905231905.1 Symbiodinium pilosum
CTGCAGCGAAGCTATCATAAGGGCTATTTATTTTACGAAAAAAATGTTTTAGAAAGGGTTCAGCTGTTGTGGAAAACCTCTACTAAAATGAGCAATGTAAGGCCGTTTCAGGTGGATACCGTTCAAGATCCAAACGAGCTTTGGCTGTTTGGGAGGTGGACAACAGGAGCATTTGTTCATGGAGGGATCGTTGGCCACGTTCAAAGCATGTTCCTACGCGTGGCAAACCAGGACCTACTGCACAGCACAAAGTACGTCGGACCTTTTGGCATGAGATGCTTGGGAAATCTCTGTCTTCGGGCAAGAAGCGAGTTGCCCCCTCTTTAGGTTCCCAAGCATCTCGGTGTGCCAGACATGCTATACTTGTCAAGCCACCGCAAGGACATGGTAAAACATGCATGACCAAAAAACCACATGTCACTTACCAGATCCTGTCGATCTCACCCTTGGACAACTGCCTTCCTATGTGAAGCCCTCCGCTGCAGGACCAATTTGCATTGTTCAGCACTCACCATCCTGGTGAACTGCCCGACAGGTGAGCATGTTGATAGCCATAACAATGCTTCATGCCCAAACCTTGTCTGGTATTTTGCGGACGGACCTCAAGTAGGAGGAATCCGCTTCCAAAATGGAGATCTTCCTCTTCCTTCAGATGCCTGGGCTTCTTTTTGGCCTCGTGTACGCCACCGTAGCTGCTCAAGTGGCGGCAACCAGATCCTGCTTGTCGGATATACTCCTCGCAATCTTGAACGCATGACTCCAGAAAATTTAACGGAGTTAGCCGGGCTGGGTTTTGCCCTGCCAGCCCTGGCTGAGTCATCAGGGTCCCCAAAAGAGTTGTTGGCTTTGAAGGGTAAGAGCAAGATCCAGCGTACTATGGCAGGCCCCGAGGACAACCCTTTTCCGTCACAGCAAAACAGACAACATGTCTGAGAGGTATGAATCTCGAAAGCTTCAAAAGCAACGTGATGATTATGTGCAATGCGAAGGTACCTGCACAAGACTTGAGGGTCATGGCTGCAGTCCATACGCTACAACACTCCCCCTAGTCCAAAAGGGATTTTGGGCTACCTCTGCAGCCCCACTTGAGCTATTTGACTTCACTTCGGAAGTACAACGCTACGCAAAACGGTTCCTGGTACCTGAGCGATTGTACCTTTATCAGTATCAGGTTAAACACTACGTTGACCATAGTCCAGAAGGGAAAGGAGTAAATCCAGGCCAGACTTGAAAAGTTGCATCAGCAGATCCTGAAAGTCCAAAACTGAGGACTACCCATCAGGAGATGGATGGGCTGAGGGAGGACGAATGCACAAGAAATCCAGAAACGACCCTACACCGACTCCGAACCCAATGGTGCGCACCCTCTAGCCTATCTATCCCCTACTCACACTTGCCCGCCGATCCGGGGCTGGCAGGCAATGACAGCAAGGAGCGATCCAAATACTCTCTCCCTGTTCACTTCCACAGCGGCGTATGGAGTGATACATAACAAACCCTCAGGCCTCCTCAGAATCAGCGCCCATCTTTTGCCACGTGCGTGTAGAAGCATCGCCAGCAGCCTGTCTCGTTGGCAACGGGGTGAAAGTCAAAGAGAGCTGAACGCAAAGCCATAGCTGTCTCAGCTGCGGCATCTCTTCAGCAAAAGCTGTGCCACCCCCCTAAGGCTTGGGTTTGGCCCCGGGAGGCTAAAAGAAAGCTGAATGATACACAAGCACGGGCTCTTCATCATGAAAAGCGGCTTCCAGGGTTTACACACGTCACGACTTCTACAAACCCTCAGGCCTCCTCAGAATCAGCGCCCATCTTTTGCCACGTGCGTGTAGAAGCATCGCCAGCAGCCTGTCTCGTTGGCAACGGGGTGAAAGTCAAAGAGAGCTGAACGCAAAGCCATAGNNTAGCTGTCTCAGCTGCGGCATCTCTTCAGCAAAAGCTGCGCCACCCCATTCCGGTCCCCTGAGTGGTGAGCTCACCGTCATCGCAGCGCTTGCAGAAGCCTTGTCGGCAACGTCTGAGATCGGCGACGGATGGCCGGGAGGCGATCCGAAGCCGCCTGGCCCCACCTGGTGAGAAGCAGCGCATGTTTCTCATAGCGGGAAACGGACTTGCGAGCCTCCCATCTCCCTCGTTTCTGAATCTCCAGCGACGAACGTCTTTTGTGACAAGCGTCATTGGAGGCTCCAGAATGCCGCAGTATATGTGGCATCACACACTTGGTCCTGTAGCGAAGCTTGGCAGCCGCCTGCTTGAACCAGGTTTCGTACTTGACAGCCGCGGGAAAAGCTTGCCTGGATGGCGTTGCACGTACAGGTCCATCGCCTTGCTGAGCCATGCCCTGTCAGACTTGTCTGCCACTAGGACCGAGTCGTCGCACTTGCCAGTTTTGGTTGTTGAACCCAGCTGGAAGGGCGCGACCACGATGGACCATTTGTTTTAACGACCGCCAGCCGGAAAGCCAAGGTGCTCGTGCCCCAATTCAAGGCATTCGGAAGGTCTCAGGCAGGTGTCGTACTGGAGAATCATGCCAAAGGCGATGTCCGCGCGGTCGTCGTCCAAGGCCTGGTGCGCAAAGTCGAAGATGAACACAGCCTCACGCCGCCGGGCGCCAGCTTCCGCCAGCCTGCCAGAGCCTCCTTTGAGAGCGGAAGGAACTCCACTTTTGGTTTGGTGCGCCTGAGAAGTTGAAGGCCAAACACCAAGTAGGCTCCGGTCGAAGGCTGAACCATATCCTCTAAGGCGAGCTGGGTCATGTAGCGCACGACCACCTTGTCCAGGTTGTTAGCATTGACTCGGTGATTGTGCTCGCGAGCCCAGGCCTCATACTCTTGGATGTGTTTGTGGTAGCTGTTGAGGGTGCGCTGAGTAACCTTGAGGGTTCGCAATCGCAAGTGAACTGGTAGAGGTGAACCGTCTGGCTGAGTTCGTGGCCTGCTCTTAGCCTTTGGTTTAGCGACAGTGTCGTCCATGTTAAAGCCGGAAGTAGCCTGTGAGCTCAGCGATGTCGTTGGCCGTGAAGTGCCCGAAGACGACCGGATGGGAACGGATGTACTTGCGGGCGTCCGTGAGGAAGAGCTCGACGTCGTCCGTACAGCCGTCACCTGCTTGAAGAGTGCCTCCGGCAGCCGCAGCAGGTCGTCTGTCAGTTCGGGTCGCCGCCGCTTCGAGGCCATTCAGGAACTTGACCGTGTCACTTATGGTGGCCTGTCCATGTGCTTCGGGGGGGCTGCACTCCTTGAGGATCTGTGCCCAAGCATCACAAAGCACATGAGGATAAGCTCCTGCTCCGGCAGTGCGTTGCGCGACTGCTTCTTGCCGTTGACGACTACACTCTCAGTCCCTCGCAAAGCGACATGTTCATGATCTCGGGAACACTTGCGAACAAGCCGTTCTAGGGGAGCAGGTTAGTGAGGATCCCTGTAGGCTTTTTGTAAGGGGCGCCCCAGCCACACATGCGCAGAACGAAGAAGTGGGTCTTGGGGTTCTTGAAGAGGTCCTGAATCGGGCCAAACTCCCATAGTCGACTGGTTTGGGGGTTCTCGAGTGTGAAGACAACATTGCAAGCTAAGCACAAGCGAATAGCACTAGCAATGAACAGCGCCAGTGCCACACCCATCGCTTCTTTTTGCCGAGCCTTTCGAAAGTTCTTCAAGTTGCGCCGTGCCCTGCTCCACACCGTGCAAGGAGCGCCAAAGTGAACCGCCCAGACCCTTTCATCACGGATGAGGTCCAGGATGATCTTCTGACACGCTGGTCGTAGCATGTCAAACTGCCGGCCTTTGCCAACCTCGACGTCGGGAAGTACTCGAAGTCCGTGTCGGGCCACTGCTTCCGTGAGCCGTGCTGTCCCTGAAAAGACCTCGAGGAAGTACGAAGTCCGAGCCGGCGGGGTCGTCGTCGTAGCGGAGGTTGCCGTAGAGGGGCGCAACGGTGGCCGCGTAGAAGAGGTCGAAGGAGTCGCCGTCGCCGGTCCCAGCCCTGCAAGGTCGGCGCCTACTCGGATGCCCTGGGCGACGTCGTCGATGTCGCGGCGCCTCTTCTTCGGCTTGTAGCCTTTGCGCTCCAAGTCGGGCCCCCATTGTCGTGAAGGAGCGTCTGCAATGTTGCGATGCGTCGTGTGTCGAAGTCGCCACTGGATCCGACAGGCGATCTGGTAAGCTGCCGCCCGTCTGCATATGCCATTCAGTCCTGTCGAACTGCTTCTGCCTTTTTCCAAAGCCAGGCATGAGACCAGGCTATCCGTGAGGGTGAGGGCCGTGGTTCCGCAGTTGCGTGAGGTCCGACACAAGCGCCGCAGGCTCATCAAACGTAATCGTCGGAGTCGGTGGTCCGAGGAGTCGGGAACGCCGCTGTCTGAAGAGGCGAGTTGAGTAAGTCTCGTCCGCCCGTTCCGCAAGTTCTCGTCCATACTGCGTTTCCCGACCACAGCTTGCTTGAGGGGTGCTACCACGGAAACCAAGTTGCTCGCCCTCTCCGATCTCCTTCTCCGTCTCAGCTGTCAAATCCGGTTCCGAAGAAGGTATGAAGCGCCACTTTTCGTGATGTAGAAGAGCTTGTCGAAGTTCGGGGTACGTCGCATCCGTCGCCAGCACGCCGTAGCCGCGGTCCGAAGAGTCGCCGATGTGAACCTCGGAGCAGACCGGGGCGGACATGTCAAACTCCACCAAGAAGATGAGGCCAAGGGCCAGGCGCAGCTCGGATCGCACCATAGGCCATACGGTAGCGCGTCGTCCAATGTTCTCAGCGGCAAACTTGTAGCAGGCGGAGAAGATGGACAGAGCGGGTCTCATCAACTGAAAGTGGAAGTTGGCCAGGCCCAAGTAGACGCGAAGTAGTTCCCCAGAAAGTCGATGACGTCGGATGAGCCCACGAGTGGCATGCCAAAGTTTCCAGGCCCTTTCCGGTTTCGCCATGGCCGTGCTTCGACCGTGATCGAAGGAAACTCTGAGGCCCAGGCTGTCCATTTGACATTGGTGTTCCACGCCGTCGACCTCGAAGGGCGACTTGATGGCAGACGATCTCGTTGGCAAAGTACAGGGCCCACGACCAACCCATAGGCAGTCCTTTGAAAGCACAGAAGACCTTCTCTCCGGGCTTTAAGGGAATCTCCTTCCGGGCTCGGGGATGGCAAAGTTTAAAAACAATCCCCCACATCACCACTTTCGGCGGTGACTATGGGGGCATCTTCACCCAAGATGCTGCCGAAGCCGTCAGCAATGAGCGTCTGAGCAGACAAGTCCAAAGCGGCCAAGCTCGCAGGAGTGGAAAGTCGTGTAGTTGGCGGCGCCCTGTGACATGCATTCGCCTGCCGAGCATCCAGAATGAGTCTCTGAGCCCCATCCTTCTTCCGCACTGTAAAGATTCCCACTCGAGCTTTGCGACGTCGTCTGAAGTCAAGGAGAACTGGAACAGGCGGAGGAGTTGGAAGGACTTCCCTGATGGGGGGAGGAGGGTACAGGAACAGCTTCGGCATAAGCTGGGGCTCCAATTCTATGAAAAGGACTGCGCCTCCAAAGCCCAGACTCCCTGCACAATTCCTCCCGCACAGGAAGCTCAGGTCGTCCAGCCTGAACGGCGACAGAAGGGTGTTGACTACCTCCTAATGACCTCCTCCTCGGGCACACTGCATACGCGGACGAAACTTGGCTTGCCAAAGAACAAAATGGCTTTTGTCCGCGTAGAGGTATCGATGACGGCAATATTATCCATATTACGCCTGCGCAGCCCTGTTGTCGTAGGGATGGCAAACACCATCTTTTGTTACATCTGCAGCCGCAACGGGTTGAGACGCTGGATACAATCTGAGTCCCACGCCTGAAGGCGCACTGGTCACGCAAGTTGGACAATGTGAAAAACGTGCCCATAAATCTCATAAATTGTTGTTTTTCCATTGCTAGTTTCACAACATGGTCGGCAAGTCGTCACTCTTCAAACAACACAAGGAGACGGCCTTAAAGCGACCATATTGTTGCTTGTTTTCTTGTTGCAACTTTTATTGTAATTCGACTCACCTGAACTAGGCTTGTCTCCGCACAGAGGCAATTCGCCCGCATTCGTTTGTTCTGGTAATAATGTCTTGTGTTTTTTTGGTATACTTCTGTGTGTCTCTTCTGGCAACTGACTCTGGGCTAACACTACCCCTACGCCCTACGACTATGAAAACCCAGAAACAGAAAAAAAAACAAACAAACAAATTCTGAGTTTCCTCCGCACTTGCGCGGGCCCCTTCACAAGGGAACGATCGGCTGCTTGAACTGGGCCAGCGCACGCCAGGCAAATGACAGCCACTAACAATCTGCGAGCGGCCTCAGGACTGGGAGGCGCTGCAACTTCTAAGGCCTCTCCTTCTTCAACGGGTACTGAAGTCAGGCCCAAAGTCCTACTAAGAACCAGAATCTGTCTCGCGCCAAGGCCTTCGTCAGGGCGGCGGCGCATAGGGGGTCGCCCGGCAGGTGGTCGATGCGCCAACCCTCGGCGATGCGTTCTCTCAACCATGCTGCTTTTACGCGCAGGAACCGCCCGGAAGAGCAGTCGAAACAACTGCTGCCGTATTGTCGCTCCACAGCGACACGAGCAGTCTGGGAGCGCGGCACGTTTGAACCTCAAGCAGTTCTTTAACGAAAAGGCACCAGGGAGTAAACCGCTTGTCCTGAGTCGCAGAGCGAACCTATAGCTCGGATTCTGCAGGGGACATTGTCATATATGACTGCCTACGGCTCATCCAATTCAGAGCTGCCCCCCCATACTGTGGCGTATGCCCCATGTGATCGGCCCGACGCTGGGGCAAAAGATGCAGCACTAAATCCCTGAGCGTGGGGCCTCAACATCCCCTGGCACGCCTTCAGAATCTGGCCTGGCCTTGTCATAGAGTAAGCCAATTGCAGGGCGCGCGTGGCGATCCAGAGCAATTCACCAGCTACCTGTTGGGCCTTGCGGACTCGGACCAAGTAGTCAGGCTTGCTGTTCTCCGGCTCCGTCTTCCGGCACGCGCCATCTCTCGGTGTATCACACAAGTCCTCTCCAGGGTACGTCTCGATGTAGGAATTCTTGACGTGAAGCAGGCATTTCTAACTGCCCCGCTGCTTCCCAATGGAGTTCCTATCTTGGTGCGCGCGCCATCGATCTTTCGCAGGCATAACATATGTGGCGAACGCTTCTGGGTAGTTCGCAATGTCCGTTACGGGCTAGTCACGTCTCCGAGATCATGGCAGGCTCACAGAGACGGAACCCTGGAAGTCCTCCAAGTAGAGTTGCCTGGTGGAAGCTTTGCGACGCTGTCTCAGCTGATGTCTGACCCGAATCTCTGGAAGATCGCCGATCAGGGGAAGGTTTTGGGGTACTTGGCGGTGTACGTCGATGACGTACTGTGTGTGTCTCAAACGCCAAGCGTCGAGAGCGTTCTTTCCGCGATAGGGCGGCAATGGAAGTGCACCGCACCATAAATGCTGTCAGCCGGAAGTGTGGCCTTCAACGGATACGAGTTGCAGCGGTCCGTTGAGGGAAACATCCTCGTCCACCAACGGAGATACGTTCAGGAGCTCCTTGGTAGGAAGTGTCTGCACAAGCTATACGTGCGGCAAGGCGGGCCACCGATTTTGCCCAGTAGATGGCCGGAAGCAGCTAACTGCAGGAGGAAGCTCCAACAGCTCGTGCTTGCCTACTGCGTCTCTAGATGCTTTGCCTCGCGTGGCACCAGCAAACACACGCACGTACGCCCCTCGCGTCATACAGGAGCGTCGTTTTTTGCGGCGGTTCCACGGGCAACAGGAAGCGCCGCCCTCTGTCGAAGCCACCACTGCCTAAAGCACCTCCTGTGGGATTTCTGGAAAGTGAGCGGCAATCCAGGCACCAAGAACCGGCGCAAGACCTGCCCCTTGCTTGATAGCATCAACAAGTCGAATGCTGAGGTCACCCTTCGGCTGCAACGCGGCAGTCATGACAGCTCGTCTGACCTTGTTGATGACTGCAGCTCGCGCGCGCTTGCGCACCTCAATGTCCGTAATCAATGCATGCGCTACCCCAACTGGGACCTCAGGACACCGATTGTGAGATTTGGTCACGATCTTGCCTCTTCGGGGGTGTTCAAGAACACAGCCTCCATCCTCCCACCAAGCGGCAGCCTAACGAAACCAAGTCGGCAACACAAACAAGAGGCTCACTGGCTGCTCTGCGAGGAGGGTACCCTCTTCCGACACAGCTAGAGCGATCTCCCCAACCGCCAATGATATGGTCTTCTTGGGACACCTTGCAAGCTCGTTGGGCGTGCCCTGACGCATCGATGCTGTGGCTCCTGTATCAAGAAGGCCAAGGCGGCTCCTTGCCAACGTGATTTATCGCAAGAGGCGACCTGAGGGCTTTCAACTTTAGGGAGCACACAAGGTCCGTGCATTCTCGGAGCAGCTCTTCTTGAGATGACTTGACTCCTGGATCAGCACTGGACGGTGCGGACGCCTGAGTCCCGGCCGTCTCGCCGTTTTGGGCCTTACGGACTTCAGCTGCTGCCTTAGCCTTAGCTTTGCCATTTTTCTTTAGTTCCCCCTTGTCCTTTTCCACCTGAATCCCCGACACCCTTAGCCTCAGGCTGAGCCTTAGCAGCATCAGGGGGCGAGTCCTGCGGAAGATGAGGGCATGATGGCTTCAGGTGATCCTCTGCCGAACAATTCCAACACCTGCGCGCAGCCTTCGATTACAGCAGCTGAACGTAGGCCAACTTCCACGAGACTGCAGGGATCGAGGCTGGCGATGTTGGAAATCCTCTGGACTTGCTAGCAAAGGGAATCCAACAACTACAAGAACTACGGCTTCGTAAGGAGTCGCAGGAGCCAGAGCGCCTCAATTCGAGCATTGATCTCCCGAAGTTGCCGGAGCCGTATCAAGAGGGGAGCGCAGTAGCTTTTCTGGAATGGGTCTATGAAACAGGACAAGTGGTGGGATCCATTACTGACAAGGCCGCGCTTTGGTGGGAGAGCAATCTGAGTTTGGCTTTTCAGGCGTACCAGAAATTTCAGAGAGAATCCCCCTTGAATCGTCTCAAAGTCCAAGTTGGAGAGGCTTCCGGTATGGATGAATAAAAGTGGTCTCGCTGGGAGAAGAGAGTTATGACTTTGTTGCTCCAGGCCATGCCCGGCATTTCTAAGGTCAAGGATTGCTTGTTCAAGCTTTACTCCATTTATGTGCCAGGCGGGGCAACGGTGAGGGCAAGTTTGATTCGGCAGCTTGAGAGTATCCCTGTGTATGACAACGTTTTGGACGTGACCTTGGCCTTGAGAAAGTGGAAGAAGCTCTTAGGGCGTGCTTCAGAAATGGGAGTTTCTTTACCAGATGGGTCAGTGTTGCTGGCGGCGGTTGAGGCGGCTATCAAAAGGGTCGTGGAGGGCACCGTGACATAGCCTTCAAACTCAACATGGCCAAACAAAGTCTTCAGCTTCGCAGCAGGTGATCCCCTTTGGACGGAGTGACACAGCCAAACTCAAAGGCAGCCAACAGTCCTACCAAGGCCGGCGGAGCGAAGAATGCCTGCAAGTGTTTCCTTTCCGATGATGGATGCCGCAGAGGAACTCTTTGTAAATACTCGCACGAATTCTCTTCCAAGGATGAGAAGCGAAACTGCTGTTGGGATTGCGGTAACTGCCCTGCGACAGCCAAGCAAAAGGGGTCTAGAACCACAGCCTCTTCAGCTACCCAGAAGGTCGACTCTGTGCCTTCCGCTTCTGGCTGCGTCGAGCTCGACAATGCATCCTCCCCTTTTGCTAGATGCGCTACAAGAGACACCTACCGCTAGGACGGAGGTGCCTCCTTTGCCGACAACAGAGACTACTTCTTCGGCAGCCTCAACGATGCTTCTGAATGATGCCAAGGAAAGGGGTGTTCAAGATTTGCTGAGGGAAGCCAATGCTGTACTGAACAAGTTCGTCAAGGTACAGGCCTTGCAGGCGCAGACCAACGTGAGTGTTGGCACGCTGGATGGCATGATCCGATCCATAGAGCTAGTGGACGGCGAACGATCAGCTCTACTGGACAGTGGAGCTTCTCACCCTTTCAGGGCTCCTCGTGACAATCGGGAACACCATGAAGCAAGGAGGGTTGCTGTCCAGCTGGCGGATGGGCGAACGGTTCGTCTGCGCCAAACGCATGGGGGTATTTTTTTTTCCAGCTGAGGCTTCTTCGAGCGTCGCCTTCATGTACCATTTTGCCACTTGGAAGCTTGGTGGAGTCATGGCGCACACTGCGATGGAGCAAAAAGAGAGGCCTTCAAGTGTTTCATCCTCGGTACGGTCGGCTCCCAACTAAGCCTGTTGGCAACTGTCCGGTCCTTCGTGAGGATGAGGCGTTGCAGTTGATCAGTGACCTTGAGGATTTGGAGTTAGCGCGCCTTAGGGAGCAGACAATGGTTGGCGCTGTTCAGACTCTGGATATGGATGAGACTTCTTTGTTGGATTGGAGTTTGCATCTGGAAGAGTTTCTTAGCAGTGGCCAGCGTGTGTCGTTGCAAAGGATGCTTTGTGATCCAGGTTGTCATTCAATGAGGAGCAGGAGCTCAGCCGCATGGCCGTCGTGGGCGACTTAGACTTGAGTTTCTCTGAGTCTGCGGATATGAAGTTCCTCAAGGCCTTGCCTTTCAGCAGGGCTCGGCTCGACGACGAAGGCTGCTGAGGACGCGCTGGGCCATCCATTTGTTTAGCGGCGAAGAAGGAGCAACCGAGTTCACCACCATGGAAAATGACGACACGACTGTGGTAGAAGTGGACGTCCGTGCGTCGAAAGGCCTGGACCTGATGAATGATGCAGTGTTCCGGGCTGTCCTTCGGGCAGCGGGCCGGGGTCAGGTGGAGGGTGTCTATGGAGGACCACCTCGCGGTTCGTGAAGGACCATCTCTTCTGATCAAACGTATGTTGATGTTACTGGTCGGTAGCAGAAAGAGGAGCAGCTTGTGAGAGGCTTCGCACAGGAAACATCCCAGACCGCGTTGCATCAGGCAAGAACCTGCCCACTGCTACGGCCTCGATAATGGTGTCCAAACATTATCACGCCCATAGACCACATCGACTTGCTCCTGGAAGAACTATGACAGCCCATAATCAGACGGGTATCCCGGTCAACGCCCCATTTTGGCGGCCCATGACAAACATGTGGCTTTGAGGGAATGAGTGTCAAGGGCACGCACACCTGACGCCTCCTGGCCTGACCTATGCAGCAAGTTGCGCAACCACCTGGCGCCCACCTCCACGCTGACAGGTGACAGGTAAAGGAAGCAAGGGCTTGCCCGGCCCCCATTCCGGACCATGCTCCTTGGCCACTTCCAGCCACCTAAGTGCCCACGAATCTTGCGACAGGCCTTGGAGGCCCGCGCACATCGCCAAGAAGCGAGTTTTGCGTTCCAAGTTGTAGGCGGTTTTTGATCTAGTCACGGAGGCCTCTAAGTAGCCAATCGGACCGTCACTGGTGTCCACTACATCACTAACCAAATCACCGCTGGCCTGCATATCGCTGAATCTGGCACGGGCGTATAGGGCAAAAAGGAAACAGCCTGCAGCATATTGATCGCACGGAGGGATCCCGCCCTCCCCGAACAAGATGCCTTCGAGAGCCTTAACATGTTGGACCGTCAAAGGAGGTTTTTGCTGCAATTTGCGTTTCTCCAAAAACATGAGGTTGGCTGCTCCAGAGACACGGGTGCTGAAGACATGGTTGGCAAGCTTGGCCTCAAGGACATGCTGCATGAAGGCTACGGACCCCAAAAAGCTCTTGCCGAACGTAGGTGCATGCTTGCTGCAGTATCCCTTCAGGAAGTCATGCGTGTCAGACTCATTCAGTGGGAACGGAGCTATCCCCGCATCCTGACAGTGTTTAATGAACCTGAGCACGGGGCCGACCCGATTGCGCAGGGTACTGCTGGCCTTCATCGAGAAGACGTCCTTCAGTACCTCCTGGAGGTCCCCCCGCGGGCCAGAGCCTTTTGCCACCTTGTCCATCAATCCAAACTGTTCCCTGCGCGCGTTCAGTACACGCTCCCACTTGATCAATGCGGCCAACCTATTTTCGGTCAACTTCACCTCCCAAGGCTTGCCTATCTCCTTCGCTGTTGGAGGAGCAAAACCAGACACGTCGGCTTTGGGAGGCGGCCCAGCCTTAGACACGGGCGCCTGAGTTGGCAACACAGCTGAACCTGAGGCCGCATTGAACCTGTGATGGGCAGGTAGGCTAGGGAAGGCAGAGCACGGGTTTAGGATGGGGGACCTATCCCACGGCTGAACATACCTGCTCTTAGCCTGCTTCCAAATGTACTCAAGATGCTGGTCATGGGCCGAGTCACGCAAATGTTGTTCAAAAGCATCATCCTGCCTACGCTTCATATCCACAACCCCACTCAAGAAACTGAAGAGAAGGCAGTGCACAGCTCTAAATTGAAGCAATCAATCTAGGCTGTAAAAGGAAAACTCGACAGGATCCGTGTTTTCAGGCAAACCTCCAAGAAAGTCAATCTGCAGCTGGAGGGCACGTGCGCGAAAAATCAATTGATTGACAACGGCACTGAGGCTGTCTAGCCGAAAGTAAAGATCAGAGACTGCTTCGATAGCCTCGTTCTCAAGCCGACGCAGACGGCTTTCTAAGGTCTCAATTGCACGCTGCTGACTGGTGATTACTTCCTCCAGGCGGGCAATATGAAAAGCGGCCCAAGAGGCTTGCTGCTCAAGATGCTCAAGGGCAGGGCTGCCTTCCATCCACTTCCGAGCCCACACTGGCTCGGCGATGCCCCTACAACTGGTTTTTACAAGGCTCACGGGTTCCTGGAGGCTGCTAGACTGTCAGCTACGCGCCTTTAGAAAAATTTTCAAGTGTGGGCCCACGCACCACAGCTTGAGCAACAGAGCTGCTTCGAAGTACAGTCACCCCATGCCCACACATGAAAACTTAAATAACACCACAGGTGGAGTTTGTGAGACAACTCAAGTTTCCTTGAAAGTCCTGACATGAAATTCAGCGGTTTGAAATTCAGTGGTTTCAAAATCCACGCCAAGAAATTGCATGCACAAAAAAGCGAGTTTCAGAAAGTCACACTTTCAGAAACATTGCGGGCTATAAAGCATTATGAGACGCGTCTCAAAGGTAGCTTGTGAAGGAGGGGGAGTATGGGTCGAATCTCTTCCTGAAGATTATCGCTGGGATGATGCTTGGAGACAGATCCCGAATGGCGAATGGAGGCGCGGCCGAGTTCGCTTGCTGCAGGTTGGAGTCCCCTTGAAGTTCAACTCATGGTTGTGGCACGCAACTGAGCCCTGGGAAGGTAGACGTCTTGCACTTATTGGCTACACCCCTCGAATGGAGGCAGTGACGCAGCCAACCTATGAGTCTCTGTTGGACGCTGGCTTTAATCCTCCAAATCAAAGGGGTCACGACTTCGTCACACCAACATTGAACATGATGAGCTTGACGTCTGAAGATGCTTGTGTGGACGCGGTCGTCTTTCTTGCGCAAGAGAAACCTAAGCGCGACAAGAACAAACCGATCCAAGCCCTGGAGAACCTTCATTCCTTGCAGGAAGATGTGTTGATGCGTCTTGGTCAACGGGCGGAGTTTCTGAATGATATCCTGGCCGAGGAGGAGATGTTGGCTAGTGAGCTGGCCGATGTGAGTCAGTTGGTCAAGAATGAAGCTTGTGAGGCCAAGGACTTAATCATGGACTTGTTGAAGGACGTGCAGTCGCAGATTGACATGGTCATGAAGGAGTCTTCGAAGCATTTCCTACGAGCTGCGGCTCTGGCTGAGGAGAGCGAGGCCATGGGTGACCTTGAGACCTGCTTGTCTTCCTTGGAGGAGGATTTAGGTGTCACTCTGACCGTTCCATTGGAGCACGTGAAGGGCAACTTGGAAAATCGGGTGGGTTCCATGGCCAAGGAGCTCACCAATGTGGAGCAAGGAACTGGGGCGGTGGAAAGGATACCTTACGCAGCAGCGCGGACCTTGGAATCTCAAGGTAAGCTTCGCTTGATACCAGGAAAATTAGTCTTCACAGTCAAGCCTTCCGCGGAGCCGTCATCCACTTCGTCGTCAAAGGCTCGCTGGAAGAGAAAGTCTCGACTTGTTATACGCCGTAACCGAGTTGGAATAGACGCCGATCATACTCGTGATCTCTTGTATGCAGCTGGCGCCTCAGCCGAGAGTTTGCGCGCAGCTTTGTGTTTGGCATCTGCAGCTGGTTGGTCGGGAGGTTCTACCGATATCACTGGCGCCTTCTTGCTTGCAGTTTGGCCAAAAGACAAGCCCACATACGGAGTTACACCGCCTCGGATCCTCATTCAAGCAGGCCTCATTGATGATGGCAGTGTCCTCCTTGTGAAGAGGCCTCTCTACGGCCTAAGGGAGGCTCCAGCGCTGTCGGCCACTTATAGAACTGAGAAGCTTAAGGAAACCAAGGTCGAGTACAACCAATAGGTGCTCTGATTTTGCAGCCTTTGATCTCGGACAGCGAGTTGTGGCTGATCCTGTACGTCTCGTCCAAGGACGCCGTCCCTGAGCTCTATGGCTGGATGGCGACGTATGTTGATGACATCTTGTACTTGGCCTTGCTGAGTGTGACGCATGCTGCGCATGGCGCCGTGGCGCACATGTGGCCGCGCTCGGCACTTGAGCTGGCATCAAAACTTGGTGGCATTCGCTACTTGGGCATGGAGCTGGAGGAAGGCGACGGAGTGTTCACCTTGGGTCAGCGTGGTTGCGTGGACAACTTGGCCAAAGGCTACGGGTTAGCTGCAGAAACAGTGGCTGGCCTTCCATGTCCCAAAGACTGGCTGTTCGATGAGGAGGGAGCTGCTGATCAAGAAAACTTTCTCAAGGATGAACTTCGGCGCGGCCAAAAAATCCTTGGAGAGTGTCTCTGGCTAGCTTACCGCACAAGACCGGATCGCGTCTACTTCATGAATTTTATGTCTTCGGTAGTCGGCGAACGACCATGCCACACCATTCGCATCGGCATGAAGGTTCTTGCTTATCTTCATGGTTCTGCCAGTCTCAAGCTCGCAATGAATGGGGCCAGTGAAGAGGAAAGCAGCAGCAGCAGCAGCAGCAGCAGCAGCAGCAGCGCACTAACCATGACACCACCTCACACCGCATGCAAAGTCCCCTTTATGGTTTCTTTGGTTGGATATAGTGATGCTAGTTTTGCCCCTTTCGGTGGTAAAAGCTTTGGATGTAGTGTAGCTGTTGTCGGACAGTCGCCAGTGGCGTGGAAGGCTGGAAAGCAGCCATATGTCACTATGAGTGTCTGTGAAGCTGAGCTGGTCGAGGGCTCGACGTGCACTTTGCTACTGGAATCGGTTTTCAGGCTTTGCTGTCTGAGGGTTGTGGCTACACAGGCGTACCTCAGTTGCGCATCGACAATGCTGCCGCAGGAAACCTTCTGAATGGCTCAGCTGGATCATGGCGTAGACGCCACTTGCGTGTACGGTATTCGTATGTTGTGGACCGAGTATCGTCTAAGCAGCTAGAAGTTGCGCACACTTCAGGCGAACCACAGCTTGCGATCTGCCAACTAAACTCCATGGACGGTCACGGCTAGTGCAGCTGTTAGATCTGTGGGGTATGTGCGGGATACCAGAAATCAGCCAAACAAAGGTTCTACAGCTGGTTACTCTGTCGCGCGCATTCTGCTTGATGTTAGCTGTTCAGTCTCTGGGCGTATGGCGAGCGGATTTCTCCAAGGAGCCTTTGCCGTCAACTGGAGCATGGGAGCTGACATTTGTGCTTGCGTTGTCTTGTGTAGCAGCTGCGCTTGCTGGGGAGATATTAAAGCGGGTCCTCAGATGTGTAAGGACTGTCTGTTGCAGTACTAGGAAGAGCCATCAGCTTCAGCGCCTGAGAGAAATGGCACGGCTGACGGCAGAAGCGGAGCTGGATAGAGCTATGGATTTGGCAAGCGATGCCGAAGTTCAGCAGGCGAGATCTTCTGTGACTCAGGCTGTTTCTGCTACGCCTCGTAAGCAGCCTACGACTGCAGCTGTGGCAAGCCAAACAGACGAGGGCTGGCAAGTTGAGCGAGTTCGTGACGTTCCTAGAGAAGTGGTTGTGTATCGTGATGTTCCCCGAGACGTTCCTGTGCCTATGCCTGGCAGACGGTTAGACCGTGTTTACATGTCGGAGCATGGAGGCCATGTGCATATAGATGGAGACTGTCGAGGATTCAGGATGGCTTCGTCAAGGGTGAAGACCTATGAGTTCTGTGATTTCTGCTCAGCCAAGCATAGCATCACAGTTCGTGACAGGCCTCGCAGAGGCATGTGAGAAGTCGAGATGATAAACTTGGTTTGGGGTTCCAAGGGAGAAAGAAAAACCTCCGGCTGTTTAAAACAGCTAAGTCTGTGCATGCCGTGTCTTTGCATGGAGTGCGAGACAAGCGCTAAGCCATAGGGCCACGTAACAACCTTGCATCGATGCTAGTGAGCTGGTCTTGTAGACCGGCTCAAGGAGGAGTGTTGATGCACGTGGACGATTTCTGCTGTCTTCTGGGCTTAAGGCGGCTACGGAGATGCCTTGGGCCAAGAACTGTAAAGCTTCAGCTTTAACGTCATATCATTCCGCAATTTCGCTAAAGAAAGTGAGTTTCGTTCAGAAAGGTCCGTAGCTGTCCGTACTAGTTTGTCTTGCTGTGTGAGCTTGCATTGTTCAATCCTCAGATTACCTTCATAATCAAGCCTACATCGAACCAATGAACCAATGGTGTTCCCCATATGGAAACCCAGAAATGGTTCAATGGTTCAATGGTTTACTGGATTTCCATTGGGGGGAAACCATTGGTTCAATGGTTCAACGGTTCACTGCATTTCCATAGGGGGAAAACCATTGGTTCAATGGTTCAACGGTTCAGCGGTTCAATGGTTCAACGGTCCAATGGTTCAGTGGTTTAATTGGTTCAATGGTTCAGTGGTTCAGTGGTTCAATGGTTCAGTGGTTCACTGGATGTCCATCATCGGGGCAAAACCATTGGTTCAATGGTTCAATGGTTCCGTGGTTCAGTGGTTCAATGGTTCAATGTGGTTCAATGGTTTACCCCTACATGCTTCGAAACAGCCCCCATGTCTTCGAAACACACGACATCGTTGTTGTAAACAGATTCGGAACACACACATTCGTACATAAAACATGTTAGACAATGGAATACATGTTGTATAAAGAAAATTGCACAAAATGCAGGGTTGGGGGGTATACCCTTGTACCATATATATATATATATGACATGCTACAGGTCGAAGCCTCAAGCATGCAAATTACGGGATGTTTCTGAAACGTACAAAGCCCCAAGTCCGCATTGGCCGGTGGAAAGTATACCTGAAGATATAGCCCTTTATCTTCCGAAGGGTGCCAAACGTTGTCAGCCAGGTGTTTGGCCTTGGCAAGTAAGACAGTCGTTCCCCCTCTTGATTTGTAAGGGTCCAAAGCTTGCAAAGGAACTTGAGGGTACACCATGGCTCGAGTCAGGTAAGAGGTCATTACTCCTGAAAAATGAGTCGCGTTTTCTGCAACACCGTTCCAGTGAGTGCTTCAACCAGGGTCCTTCTTCGTGGGATCAGTTGGATGCAAAGATTCCAAAGGGACCCAACCGAACTTAGTTGGCCTGAACCTTACACTGAACCCAAAAGGCTGTCAAACCCAAGCTTATAAGCCCTCTGGATTAAAACCTACACCTTATCCCATATCCATAACCTTGATATGATTAACATCTCAATCCTAAACCCTACGTCCTGAACGCTGAGCCTTGAAAAAACATAGCAAAACGCGTGAACCAGAATGCGAAACCTTGAGCCCTATAAAGCATTCGAATCCAAACCCTAAACTTTGCATCCTAAACCCCTAAACCTTGCCTACCTGCCGTACCTGGAGACATCACGATCCTAAACTCTTCATCCCCAACCTAAACACTCAATCTTACAGCTTTCACGCCACGATGGACAACTTGCATGCAGTGTAGCACAAGGTGCATTGCCAGGAAAGCAAATTGAAGTCATCACGGGCATGAGGCTGGAAGCAACTCAGTTGACCTTCTTATAAACGCTTTTATCTGCAACACAGATCCTGGCTTCTTCTACTCCAGCGAGTAGGCTACATCACCCAAGAATATCAAGAGTACTGGACAAAACCATGCTTACAAGCATGCTTAAAATTGATGTTTCAAGAGCGCGAATGGACCAAATAACTGCGAGGCCAGGCCTGAAAGAAATCTTCTAAATCGACGTCGATGTTCACCTGCTAGCACAGCTTAACGAAAGCAATGCTTCATGTTTTACATTGCATTGTACATTTGCACAGAGTCTGCCTGTGATCCCAGCCCGCCATGCCGTGCGCCCGACCACCGCCGCCTACGAATAAACAAAAAGCAACTCCACCAGAGCCCTTTTTGCGACTGAATTTTGACCCGCCAGCTTCCAGGCGAAGACAATTCCCGGTACGCCTCCAACACGCAAAGCAAGATTCTACTTGACAATGGAGCTGGAAGGCACCCAAAGCAATTTGCGGAAGGCTTTGGCGTCACCGGTACCTGGAGTTGGACACCAAGTCAAATCACAATCTCACTTCATTTTATGATGGCCTGCTACATCAGGATGGAGACTCGCGGCAAGTTTTCTGAAGGCCGGACGCACCGAATCCTGCGCGAAGTATTTGGATCACTCTTGTGAAAGGATGCTGTATTTGTACGCCTGGTTGGCATTCTCCGGCAAGCCCAAGATCTCAAACGGATGATCAGCTGCCAACTTCATGCCCAACAACCTGACCACACTGACCTTACCAGCCTACCAGCTGACACCACATTGAACTGGTTCGGGACTCGTCTGCATCTTCCGCATCTGGCTGTGCAGCACGGCGAATTTTTGACGGAACTGGGCGCAATGCAGCATGGTCAAACCTTCACATATTCCTCCTTTCGTTTAGCAGGCCTCGTTTCCAATTCCACACATGGATCGCGCATGCGAATACCATCAAAACACTCCTCATGACCATGCAAACATGCTAGCTATCACATGTTGACTACTTTTGTATAAAACCCAACAAAAACGGTGGAAATCCCATCAACTCGTTCACATATGTCTTATTGCGTCCGCCAACCAGGTCGTCAAGCTCTGGACAGTTGTTCGTAAGTAACTGTGTTACACGTTCATGAGTCTTCCCAGTCTGATTCTGATTGCAAATCATCTTCCAACCAAGAAGCCAACGCCCAAAGCAAGCCCAACTTTTGAAGGTGGCTTTCCCAAAGGATGAAAGCAGAAAATCCTTTAGGAATGCAATCATGCGTCAAAACCTTGCCAAATTCATCTTCCAGGAATCAAATCAATAATCAATCAGCGCAATCGGAAGCAGTTCAAACAAGCAATACCGTTCACTCGCGTCAGGCATTTTCCATGCTTGCGTCATGCCTGGCACGGCGCACTTCCAAGAGAAGCCCGAGGGGCCGTAGGCACGGTACCCACCCC
This sequence comes from Symbiodinium pilosum, assembly GCA_905231905.1. Lineage (NCBI taxonomy): Eukaryota > Dinophyceae > Suessiales > Symbiodiniaceae > Symbiodinium > Symbiodinium pilosum. Next base: position 97,694 of record CAJNIZ010013459.1, read on the forward strand.
TCAACAATACCCTCCCAAGGTTGAACATAATTTCGGCCATGAAAATAAGAGATGTCAAGCTGCCCTTTTCGCAAGCAAGGAAACACTCAAACCAAAACGATTTGCCGTTTCCAATTTTTTCTGGAAAGCACTCCAAATGAATGAGCAGATCAAATAGGAAAAATTTCACAAAACGTGCACAAACAAAAGCGGTGCCACCAATATATATATATATCCATAATATATATATATACAGAAAGTCCTTTACAATCAACTCAACACGGCGCAGCGCGGACCCCTTCTTTTTGCAGCAATGGGGAGTGGAGTTGGCCTGTCACATGCGTATGCCACATAGCATCATACCTGGGGATGGAAGCACACCTTCCTTCCCTACTCACCGCATTCGGCACGAGTGTCCAATCCCAACCCCACCGCAGAAGGGCGGGACAAAAGAAAATTTCACACTCGCAATCAAGCCCACAACTGATGACTCCATAATTAACCAAGTTTGTCCAATCACAACACACTGAAAGCAAGGAAATAAAGAGCAATCTCGCACGCGAGAAGGCGGTCATATTTCCAATTCGATGTTTTCTGGATTCTGGAAGGCACTCCAAATGAATGAGCAGATCAAATAGAAAGGCTTCACAAAACGTCCGCAAATAAAAACGGTGCCACCAACATACATATGTATATTCGAATAGTCATTTCCTCGCAACTCAACGCGGAGCGCCGCGGACCTCTTCTTTTTGCCGCAATGGGGAGTGGTTTCCGCCTAAGACCAGGGCTAGGAGTAGGGAAAGTCGCTCCTGAGCCTAACCAAGCAGGGCAAGATGAGCCTGTGAAAAGTTATATCCCTGAGCTGCGAGAGTTTTGCGAGCTGCTAAAAGTGTGCAATACAAATATCATCGTGGCTCCGGCCATCGAGAGAAGTTTTCTGGTGCCAAGCTGTTTTCGAGCGATTCCGGACCATATCCGGAAGTTTTCTGAAGCTTGAGGAGTTTTCATGGTGCAAAGCAATATTCTGGATAGATGCTGGCTGGTTGTGGTTGCTGCAGCAGTTTTCACGAAGGGCGAAGAGTTTTCGAGAGCTGGTACCACAGTTCTTGATCATCGCGAAGATGTACTGAGAGTTTGTGAGTGCTTGTGCATGCATGGTAGTTGCAGTTGCGGTTGTGAGTTGTTTTTAACCGTTTTGCATGTCCGCTAAAACTATGGACATGTGCAAGAAGCAGCGAAGCATGTTTTTCGAAGCAAGTTTTGTTTTGGGACGACATGAAGGCATGTTGTTGTTGCGTGGCTCAAGAAAGAG
>CAJNIZ010013470.1:510-13615 GCA_905231905.1 Symbiodinium pilosum
GGGTTCAGGGTTTGGGGTTCAGCGAATAGGTTTTTGGGGTATATCATATCTGAGGTTCCTGGCACCTGGCAACTAAGGAATTGAAACCTGTACTTCTCATCCACGTGAATGGCCTAGCAAGGGTTACCCTTGTCATAAGCAGGGTTCCAGCCTAGCCCAGCAAGAAACATGATCCCTCTATCTTGGGACTTCTATTCAAGGGCATATTGTGGACCAGCCAGGTCCGGGCTGCACAGGCCCTGAGTCAACGCGTAATGCCAGCTGTCCTACTTGGACCACGCTCCCCCAGACTACCATAAAACCCCAAACTTACTGGGGCGTAGTAGGAAATAAGGGAATACATTATCTAAGGGGTATATAGGGATTATATTCCCTTATTCCTTGCTAAGAACCATCAAGCAAAATGGGGCCTATAGGCCTATACGGGCTTGAAGAGGTTAGAACCGTTGAGCATGTGGTCGGTCAATGCACAGTCTGTAACATCATACCCATCTAAACAGAGCATTTTCGTATTTGTACCATTGCATAATGCATAACAAGTGGATTATCTACTCCAATGGGAGTGGGGTGGGGTGGGTATGAAGATTGTATTCCTCATCGGATTTTGGTAGGATAAACCCTGATAGCCAAGAGTGACCCAGAGAAGGTAAAGCTTACTACCATCACCTAAAGGGTTTTGGCATAGGCAGTCGGGTCCATGAACAGTATCTTACCCCAAACACTGAACCCCGCTTGGAGGGGCATTACTCGTGGCCTGCTTCGTACTTGTAACTACAACCCAATTTTCAATCCTCTATCTCTAGAAGCCAGAGCCCCAAGTAGGATATCTCTATGGTTGCTAAGTAGGTTATACGTAGAACGTGCTGCCAAAAAAACGGAACCAACGATAACCCAGAGAAGGTCCGAAACTGAGCGGCAGGCCAACAACTTGAGCTTGATAGCTCAGCCGTTTTGTGTCTGGCAGGCAGCATACCAGCTAGAGTCTAAACTCCTTAAAGGGGGTTATATCGGGGACGAAATGGGGGAATACTATCAGGGGTATTAAGGGGGATACTAGGAGTTTAGATTATGGCTCATACAGCATCTGGGGAAGCTTTTGAAGGCTTGGGGGCTTTGGCTTTGGGCTTTGGGGCTTGGAGGCGGGGCACTTGAAAATCTGTTTGAATTGCTTTACCCACGCTGGTGAAAGCGTATATGAGGAGCGTCATGCTAATCAGAATCCAATCTGGTGACACATACAATATGGGGGTTCCCCAAAATTAGGGGTACCTTTTGGGGGTCCACATAATCAGGATTATATACATATATATATATACATATATTTGGGGGTCTATATTGGGCTCCCCTGTCTTGGGAAACTACCATATTGATCTGCTCAAGCCCTGGTATGCATTCGACAAACGCGCCAGAGCCAACCCTGTGAGAAACACCCTTAATTTCAGGGCGCAAGGGAGCTTACCAGATGGTGGTAGAAGTGGCCATAACAAGCTGGGCTGCTGTTAAGGAACTTAGCGTAAGGTACCATTATATGGGAACCATATCGTCTACTTACATGCTGATAACTTAATTTTCTCAACCGTAAACGAGGAAATGAAGCTGCAAATATTGCACCGGTGCCGATCACTGCGCCTGCGCCATCCTTCAACAGGAAAGTCACATACGGCCTGGAATTGCGAATGCGATTTGCAGTTCCCACGGCTTTTCGGTGTCTGTGGGGAGGGGGAGGTCGAAGCTCCACGGAAAACCTTGACCAGCATTTCTCCTTGAATCCATAATAGTAGAGCCCTTACCTGGATACCTGAAATTAGCCATGATACCCTATAGTTCCCCTTAAGTATATAGAATATGGCTTTGGGTATATTATACTAAGATCCCCATATTCTATCTACTTAAGGGGGACTATAACCCCTAAAACCTTTACCCTAAACCCTAAACCCTCAATAGTAGCTTCCACTTTCTTTTCCATTATCCCTATATAACACGAATAAAAGCCCCATGTTCTATATACTTAAGGGGAGCAAGATTATATGGTTTTCATAAGATCACATACCTAAAAGGAGGATATGATCTTGCTCTATATTGGGGACTAGTGTATCACTCACGAAAACGGTACTGACTGCTTTCTGATCCCCACCACGCAGGGCTCTCATTTATGGTCTCCCAAATGGACACCCCATGTATACAAGATTTCTGGGGAACTCTACATACCCTCACCAAAACCTTCAATCATGCCATACTGATTTTGAAGCCGTTCAAGATACACTCAATCCTGGTGAAGATGACGTAGGGCTGGCACGTTTGGAGCTCGTTGATGACGTGGTAGTTTGTCACCACCTGATGATGGAGTGGGGCCACTTTCAGTTGCATGGAGCAGTCGCAAGCGGGGGGTATAAAAGCGGCTTCCTAGAACCCCACAAATAAATGTTGCAATAATGGAAACAATAGTAATAACAGTAGTAATAATGATAATGATAGTAAGGGTATCCGCTAACCTTCAGGTAGTGCCATCATTGCATCAAGCCTCCGGATACCCGCCCTGAATCCTAAACCCTGGGGCTTAAAGGCCTAGCTCATCACCCCTAACGTTTACGGTTTAGGGTCTAGGATCCTAAGGTTCAAGGGTTTAGGGTTTCACGAACAAGTGTGAGACATAACCGGAAAATAAGCATCTAAGCACAAGCAGCTTTAGGATATGTATCAGTAGTAACTTGAGCACTGTACTACCCAGCCTTCATCCCTCACCCAACATCCCAAAACGAGAACCCTAAACCCCACCCCACCCCATTCGGGCGGATTCACTGATCGGATCTTTTCAAGGCTCCCAGAAACACCTAACTGACGTCAAAGCTTCGCACTCGCATGTGAGTGTGTTTTTTGGTAATTGAACCTAGTAAGATTCTTGTCCTTATATAGAATACTATACCCCAAAAGGAGGACATAATCTTACTCTATAATGGGTACCATAGTATCCCCAAATAAAATACTACTCATGTGTGCATGTTGGGAGAAGTCAGTAGGATTCCAAGGCCTGAAGTGGTAGTTCCCCAAAACAAAAGGACCCCAGTATAGATTGGGTTATTCCCCCTTACAGTAACTATTACACAATGGGTTGAGGAGTTATAAGAACCCCCTTAATAAGGCCCCTTTAAGGACAGTTACTGGGAGGGGGAATGACCCAAAGTATAGACCCTCAAATGCTAAAGTTCTTGTTATATGGGGATTCCCCCAAAAGGTACCCCTGATTTTGGGAAACCCCCGAATAGAGCTATGTTTGAACAATCTTTTGTGTACACGGCAAATTGGGCCCCTTGGCTGAGGTCTTTACAATTTGCCCAGGAACAGGGTGGCAGGGCTTATTTGCCGAAGCGTCCGGCCTTAAGGTGTTTGGAACCTCATTGGCCTCACAGACCAGAATTTAACAACAAAAACTGGTGGGACAATGGTTGGCCTCCCTCCCTTCCCGCGTTCAAGCAGCGGACGCGCTAGGTGGAGAATGCCATGACCACCCTAAACCCTAAACCCTGAACCCTAAACCCTGAACCCTAAACCCTAAACCCTAAACCCTACACCCTGAACCCTAAAGCTGACCATTTCATTTGGGCTATCACCGGTTTGTGCATCAGAGCAAATGTCCGGGTCAGGAAGCTGTTGGGACTCTCATTGCGAGTTTGAGTTGTCCTCTACACCCCAGAACTCTGCCATGATGATTTTGGGTTTAGGGTTTAGGGTTTAGGGTTTAAGGTTTAATAGCCTGAAACCATCTGGCTATGTCAAAGCTCCCGTCCCAGGATTCGCACTGGTTAAACCCTCAACCCCACATCCTAAACCCTAGATCGTAGTTTCCATGTGCTTGTCCATTATCCCTATATGACCCTATACTATACCCCTAGCATAATTCCTAGAAAAGATTCTGTCTGCAGCCCAACAGCCAAGGTAGGACGCACGCTAGCGCTTAAGAACTTCAGGGGTTCTACACCCGAGAAGATATGGTTGTTTCCAAAAATTATGGGTATCATTTTGGGGTTCCTATAAATAAGGACTCTAGTATTTTGGGGGTCTATATTGGGGTTCCCCTATTTAGGGAAACTGCCATATGGTAGTTTCCCTGAATTACTGTTCCCAAAACGGGGGAAATTTATATAGGGCCCCGTATTATAATGGGAACCCAAATATAGGACCCCGTACTGTAGGGCATTTAGACCAATCTCCATATGTTTTTTCCAGAAATGCCCAGATCCAAGTATCAAGACCCCGACGAAGCCAAGCGTTGAGGCCCGCGCATGCTTCTTGTCCCAAACAAAGCCTGAACCAGCTATTCCAGCAGATGGCTTCTCACCCAGTGTGTCCTGCAAGAAAAGATCTGGCCAGGCCTAAACGATGGGTTTAGGGCTTAGGGTTTAGGACCTTGAGGCTTGTTTGAGGTGACGTATACCATAATGATACAAGGAATTTAGGACCACATTATGGTAATTACTAGCTTAGGCCCCGCTTTGAAACCCCAACTCCAGGAGTTCTTTTTTTGATGCAATATTACTGAACTCCTCTCTAAGAGCCCCAGGGGCTTTTGGTGGCTTCTTGGGGGTGTAGGGTTTAAGGCATCTTCTCACGACTTAAGACCCCCGAAAAAACTGCACTTACTGGGTTGCTTGAAACGACTTAAGTATACTTAAGTCTTGTTGCTTTGATAAGGAAGCTCGTTTATTCACTATTTACTATATACCCATACTATGGCAACTTACTTGAGGTTCGTTAGCAGCAACCCAGGCTACGTATGTAAACTTACCGGTGCTTCATGGTGAATAACGGAATATCATCCTTATATAATCCCTACACAATATATTCCCTTATTCCCTACTAACCATAAACCCTAACCCTAAGCCCCCAGGCCGAACGGTGAAGGGTTTAGGGTTTAGTGCTAACCCAAATGCTTGGAACCTTCGCGCACAAAGGTTTGCATGCTAAATGCAATTGAAATGCCCTGAGGCATAAGCCCTAAATGTGCGAAGCCCTACATATCCTAAGCCCCCAAAACCCTGGGTGCTACTTCGAAACCAAGGTTTTCGAAATGATTCCTACATTAAACACTAAGGGATAATTATCCCAAAGCAAGATCCAGAAACCGATTGAAAGGGATCGAAACCCTTCTTGATCCCTAGACCAGCCCCACAGCATCCGTAAACCCCATTGAATAGACGATGAATCCCTGTTTCACCGCTTTGTAAGCCTGACCAGCAAAGAAACCCTAAACACTATATAACAGGACTTTAATGGGGACCCCAAACAAGGAGTTTCAAGAATATAGCAGGAGTTCCGACCATAGTCTTGGAAGGGTTGCTTGGGGTCTTCTTTGAGATCTTTTTCCCATACTCGCCCTGGAAACTGGCTCCCGCGCAATAGACACCCCCTAAACCCTAAACCCTAAACCCTAAACCCTAAATTCTTTGGGATCTTTTTCCCATACTCGCCTTGGCAGCTGGCTCTCGCGCAATAGATACCACCCCAGGAGTCACACGCTCGAAGAGGGACGTCACCAGCTGTTCATCATTGCCTCGGGGTTTGGCCTTTAGGAATAGAGGGTTTAGGGTCTAAGGTTTAGGTTTTAGGGTTGTTTAGAGGGCTGAAGGTTTGCAGGGATCTGAGGGTTTGGAGTTTAGAACGTTTACCAGAGTGTTCCTCTTCTTGGGAGTCCCTTGTTTAGGCTTCAGGGTTTTAGGGTTTAGGGAATAAGGGGGCGCGTATGTTAACCCCCTTTTTGTGGAAAGCTTCCCATGAGCGTGCAAGGCATGAGGCAAAACTTTGGATTTTCTTTACTCGGGGTGGTTGTGTATGGAAGGGTCTGATTAAACTCCAGTCTACCTATAGTTTCTATACAGCCGGCTTTGCAGAAGTCTGCCAAACACCCGAAAAGCACCCGCAAGCTCAAGCCCTTAGCCTCAAGTAAAGTACCGAGTGCCCCACAAGAAAGAGGGTTGTACACATCGTAAAAGGCTAACAGGCAACCCCAAGCAGCCCCGTTTAAAAGGCCCGTAGTCTGCATGGGGCCTTTTTGGGGTTCCATGCAAATTGGACAGTATTCACCCTATACCCTACACATTGTTACGCATGCTTGTACTTTCATGTAGACCTTGACCTGATTGTTGCTCGACGGTGCGAGTGTCACGACCGGTTACATGGCGGCTGCGTGCTTGTCAGCAGCGAAATACAGTAAACCCTAAACCCTAAACCGTGTATGGAATTCGGAAGTCGACTTGGAGGCGCGTGGTTAATTCGGTTACTTACAGACAAGGTACATTGCTGGGCTTATAGGACTTCTGACTTATGATGGAATTACAGAATTAAGGTAACGAACAAGATTCCCACTATCCTATGTGCTTGCTACACTTCTACTCTCATTGCGGGGTAGTTTGGCAACAAGCCTATACCCCAAGCCTCAAATCCACAGTGCTAAACCCTAGTCCCCTACACCCTACTCCAGTCCCTAAACCCTCAAGCCTATTACTAAACCCCAAACCCTAAATTCTGAAGCCTCGACCTTACAACGAGCTTCAGGGCATGGGTTTCGGGTTTAGGGTTTCGGGTTAACCCTAAACCCTAATCCCTAAATCCCTCAACCCTAGGGCATAAGGCTCAAGGCTTTCGGCTTAGAAATTGAGGCTGAGGGCTCAGCATGTGGGTTTCGGGCTCGTATACCCTGCTACAGCTGCTCCTATGTATACTCGAAAGAAACCCTGTGCATCCCTCTTATAAACAGAAACCTCTCTCAAGAGATCACTAAGCCTCAACCCTCGACCCCAGAACCCTGAACCTTATACCCTAGACCCTCAACCTAAAAACGTAACCCTCAACTCAAAAGCTTAGACCCAAAACCCTAAGCGCTACTCCTTCAACTCTAAACCTTACATCGGCAACCCCAAACTCAAAATGAACTACTGTCTAAACTCCTAGTATCCCCCTTAATATCCCTTATGGTAGTCCCCTATATAATCCCCTATATAACCCCCCTTTAAGGAGTTTAGACTATAGCTCAAATGGCACTGAGATTGTGGCTCAGAGACCAGGCCGGTCGGGCCCCCTGTAAGGCTCAGGTTCTGGGATGAATGGGCTTCGGGTTGGGGATTTAAGGGTTTAGGGCTTAGGGTTTAGGGTTTAGGGTTTAGGGCTTAGGGCTTAGGGTATGGGGAACAAGCTTTACTGTAGGGTTTGGTAGATTTAGGGTTTAAGGTTCGGGGATTCAGGGTTTAGGGTTTAGATTGTAGGCTTTGTGTAGTATTCTAGGTTGAAGCAGGGTCCGCAATGAAGCGCGAATTTAGCATTTGGATTTGTGCAGGAATCGTAGGAGTCAAGCACTTTTCCTGAACTGATTCCAGAACTTCCCTCAAATCATGAGGGGCTCGCAACAGGAAGAAAGAATCCTCTAACCAGAAGGGCTTGGGGCTTCCTTAAGGGGTGAAGGGTTCGAGAGTTTCCCCTGTCTACGTCCAGATCTAGACCAGTCGAAGGAGTCAATATACCTGAATCCCCCCTTTAACTTTCCTTAAACCCTAAACCCTAAACCGCTGTAGAATTCTTTGGGCTCATTCATCCGTTTCATCTTGTAAGAGGTTGGGGTACTTCTTCTGTTGACACTACTGAGAGCGTCACGTGAGCCATAATCTAAACTCCTAATATCCCCTTAATAACCTCTATAATCATCCCCTATATATTCTCTTCTATAATGTCCTTTAAAGCGTTTAGACCAGATCAGTACTAGAATGACTACAATTACTAAGTGCTGCCCAAAGGGATAACTGTAACTTAGGTGGACCCCCCACCCCGTGGTATAGTAGGACTAAAAGAGGGCCCTCATAGAATCACTATTATCCCTTATAGTGACTATTACTGGGTGGGGGGTCCACCTAAGGGATAACCCTAGTTCAGCTCTTCCAGCCTGCAATCCGACGTACAAGGAACTCCATAGGCCAAGTGCTGGGACCTCCGCGACAGCAGAACCACAAAGACACGTTACAGGGGCTATACAACGGTGCGTAGGGGGAAATACAGGAACATATACAAATGCTCTGCAGATGCATAGGGCTTAGGGTTTCCGGAAATTAGGGGCCCAAAGTGGGGGATTTTAGCATTTAGGTGCCTTTTTGGGGGGAGTTTACAGCCTCCCTGCCCGAACCTCCAAGACCCCTCAATCAAGGGATGCTCCTTAAACTCTAAACCCTATACACCCTATGTACCCTATATGATGTATACGCTATATACCCCATATACCCCATATACCCTATATATCCTATATACCCCATATACCCTATATACCCCACAGCTCTGGCAAAACATCTTGGCATCGTTGAAGAAGTCTTCCTTCGAGCTTGCTGAGAGCCCCCAAATTCGCAAAAATATCGCTTAAACATTTTCCACACATGCCGCTATGACGGAACAAAACCTCGATAAATGGCACTAGAGATTCTATTATGGGCCTGTCAATACAAGCTGACCTTTTCAGCTGAATTACCGTTATTGAATATCATCGAGATTCGCTACAGCAACCCAGCCAGATACGGTAGTTTCCCAGAACAAAGAAACCCCAATCTAGACCCCAAAATGATATTATCCTTATTATGGGGACCCCAAAATGGTGCTGGTGCTAATTTTGGGAATTCCGAATATTAGAAGCCATGTTGAATACTATGGGGCAGATGGGGATGCTTGGCTCGAGGGGCAAAGGAATCTCTTCGCAGTTCTTGGCCTGCCAGAACTCCACCCTGCTACTTGGTTTAGGGTTTTAGGGTCTAGAGTTAATGGTGGTACTTAAAGGGCCCCTAATTTTCTTATGAAGAGGCTCCCTCCTACAACCGCAAGGAAACCAAAACTTACCCAAATGCTACTGAACTGATCAAGCGCCACACGACGAGTTGGCGGCGAAGCGGTGGCTGCAGCCTCAACCAAAGAACAAAAAGCTTAGGGTGTAGGAATCAGGGCTTAGGAATTAGGGTTAGGGTGTAAGCCCTAAGCCCTAAACCCTTGGGTTTAGGGCTTGTGGTTTAGGGTTGAAGGTAGAGGGCTTAGGGTTGTGTCGGGTTCAAGTGTTCAGCGTGGAGCTTACGCATTCAGTTTTTTGGGACTTGGGGTGCTTTAGTTTGGGAAGCAGGGGATGTGGGAGCTTTTGATTCAAGAGCGCAGTAAAGTTTTGACCACCTCTTAACCCCCTGCCCATGCGCGGTGAGGCCAAGGGTGGACCCTTCTTGGCATGAGCCTTAAGAACACTAAGCACCCTCAGCAACTCCTGCGATCTTCCTTTCAAGAAGACTGAGAAGACCCCTAAATCCTGATCCACACAAGTTCCTGGCCCACCCCGAACCCTAAACCCTAAACCCTCATCGAAGGCAACAGGCTCCCCCACTGAGCTACAAGGTAAGCCCTTTAAAAGGGCCAGGGGTAGCCATGTTTATGAATGTATCCCTTGGGTACTGCCCTCACCTAGTAACAGTCCATATTAGGGGTCCTATTAAGGGCTATATATAACCATATGATAATTATTATCCAACTGTTGCTGAGGGTACCCAATGTATCCCCCCTAAACCCTCAACCCAAAACCCTATGCATGAATCTCCACAAGCTAAGGGCGGCGCCCCGCATTCTGGCTGCTGTTTAAACGTGGACCTGGACAGATGGATCCGCAAGGTTCGGGAGTTTTGGGCTTAAGGTACAGCGCAGGCTTACGGTTTGGGATTTTGGGGGTTTACGGCTTGGGGTTTAGGATTTTGGGCGTGGGGTCAGGGCTTAGGGCTTAGGATTCTGTGGGGTCAGGGCTTGGGGCTTGGGATTGTTTAGGGCTTAGGACATTTTAGGGTATACGGCTTGGGATCCTGTATGGTTTGGGGCTGAGGGTTTAGGATGGTTTAGGATCGTTTTGGGGGGTTTAGGGTTAAGGGCTTAGGACTTTTGGGTTTTAGGGTGAGCTGCTGTTAAGGACCTGAAACTAAGCAACCATAATGGAGAAGCAAATAGAACGCACAATGAAAAATGAAATTGAGACTGGTGCTCTATATATATGTATATATATACACACATAGATGTATGTGTATATATATACATATAGATAGACAGATAGATAGTTAGATACGGAACTTAGACAAAGTTACCATGGTATGGATGCATAGTAATTATGAGGGCTTCCTTGCCATGGTAACTTAATCCAAGCTCCTTAAAAGCAAGCCAGGTTATGTTTGGGGGGCCGAAGGCTAGGAGTTTAGAGTTCTAGGGTCTAGGGCTGAGGGCTTGAGGGCTTAGGGATGTGAACCCTGTTTAAGGTGTATGGGTTTAGGGTTTAGGTGTTTAGGGTTTAGCGCTTAGGGTTTAGGGTATCATCCCCAAGTAGAATTTACACAGCAACAACCTGTTCTCCACGTGAAGATTCTCCTCAGGCAACCTAGGCAACCTAACCCAGAAATTTAGGTTTGCAATTCCGGGCTTCGGGAAGTTTTGGATCCAGACACATGTGCCGTGATAATAGCAACAATAATCAGAGCAATAATCGCAGTAATAGCAATAGTCATAGTAATCGCAACAATATCTTAAAGTTTGTCATATCGACCGTGAGAAGCTGCAGCAGGGTTTTCTCTGATCCAGGTTGGGAGTGCGGGCCTGTCTGGCTGATTTAACTTCAGTCAAGGGCTGAGAGATCCAAAAACGGAGGTGTGAGGGTTTAGGGTCTAGGGGTTTAGGGTCGAGTTCCCCAGAGCCCAAGAGGAATGGCGAAACTGATTTCAGACGTGGTGTTTGCAGATTGCTAGACGGATCAGCGGAATCGGCTCTTTACTGCTTCATACCACGTAGGATTTGAAGCCGCATCCCCTTCACAGTACAACCTTGGTATGCACTCACCAAGCTCTGTTGAGTTGAACACATAACTCACCAAAACCACACTGGCATGGTAGGCCTCCAAGGGTTTAGGGCTGAGAGATTTGGTTCTGGGGCTTGAGGGCAGGAAATCTGGTGTATATAGTTCGCCGCAGATGAGGTTTAGGCTGAAGAGTTTGGAATACAGCCCTTCCTCGCTTGGAGGTGTACATGTGGACTGTCGTTCTTGGAGCGAGCAAGGACGGTTCAGGGTCTAGGGGTTATTGTTTACAGGATCTGACTGCCAAAACTAAAGGGCTTCTTAACTCCCCAAGTCTCCCCTACAGCTGCACGCAGGCACCTTTTTAAGGAGTCCTTTCCTGAAAGTCATGTTGAGGTGTAAAGGGGAGGCGGTTCGGAAAGTGGAGGTAGCTTGGGGACCCTAGGGTTCTAAGGTGAACTCCCTACTGGCGCGCCCTGACGATTTAGAGTCGAGTGCTTAGGGTCCAAGGGCTTAGGCTTTCAACAAAACATCATGCTGCCTGTTTTGCAAAGAGCTTTGCCTGGAGACTCTTTTGACTTGGTAAATCTACTCACTATCCCCAGTAACCCCAATTTTTTAATTCTGTAAACCACTATTGCTAACTAGACCCCCTAAACCCTCAAAATTATACTAAGTCAAGAGAGCCTCAAAGTGGAGCTGGCACCGCTTCGGGTGAAACACTTTGGCCACCGATGGCATATGGCGTGAAACTTTCAGGTTGTAGGGTTGAGGGTTTATGGACATTGTATAGAGTTTGTGTCTTTTGGTGTCCTAGAAGGCGTAGCCTAAACTCCGAAATCAAACCTCATTGTGGGTGTTCTGCACGTCGCTGCGAGATGCCGTCGGATCCTCGAAAAGCGCACAATTTTGAGGTTCAGGGTTAGGGTTTACCCTACACCCTAAACCCTCGGTTTTCAGTGTTTAGGCTTCAGGGCCGGGGTCAAGTGCATGCACTTGACCAAACTTACTCATGCTTGAAGGAGAGCGGGGGGTGGACGTCTAAACGTTATATAGGAGACTATGTAGGGGACTATTAAAGGGGCTCAGTAAGGGGGGATACTGGGAGTTTAGACTATGGCTCATATACCCCAATGCTTGTTCTTCTTTTCACTCCAGCACGCCCCCTTAATCACCATCAAGTTTAGAAATTCTACAAGCCAAAAATCTGCACAACCTTATCCCTTAGCCCCGAATGTTTAGGGACAAGGGAATGAAAAGAAGATGGAAGCTACTTTCATGCAGAATCAAATGGAAAAGAAGATAGAACGTGAAATGCAAGCTGGGGTTTAGGCTTCAGGGTGTAGGGAATGGCAAAGAAAATGGACAATACTTTCATGAAGGATCAAGAGGGAAAGAAAATGGAAATACCGGGACTTCTCTAAACTCCCGCAAAGTCAACGCAAATCCTAGCTGCAATTATGCTACACCTTGGATCACTGGATCGCTGCCCCTTACAGAAACTGTTCTTAAAGGGATTTAATGAGGCCATAAACCCTAAACCCTAAACCCTAACTGCAAGGGGGGGTGGGATTGTCCAAAATCTATCCCTACACTCTTCCCAATCCATCACTCCTAGTGGGCGTAGGGAGGCCCCTGGGCGGATCTAGAAAGTAGATCCCCCTGAAGGGTTCCTAGGAATTACCCAATAGCAGTATAGGGTACCAAATTGGGGGTTCTACTTTCTAGATCCTCCCAGGGGTCGGGGTAGGGAGGCCCCAACCCTGAAAGTGTTTAGGGTTTTGGGTGACGACTCCATCGGACAAAAACAAGGAGCATGAAGATTGTTGCTTTACAAAAAAAAAGTCGGCTCCATGGGGTTCAGATAGAGTCCTGATAGTAATTACCCAAATTGATTGACCCTAAAGCCCAACACCTAAACAAGGGTAGGGTTTAGGGTTTAGGGTTGTAACGCTGCTTTATGATCCCAACATGAACTTGTAGGGGCTCCCGCAAGACCTGTATCATTGGTTCCCTTACTCTCCCCCTCACCCAACGTTCCCCTTAATTGAGCACATGTTGGGTTTATCAAGATTAATTAAACGGAAAAGCGGCTACGAGAACCTTGATTTAGCGGCCCGTCAAGTAATTTCTCAAAAGGAGCCCTTCTGTAACATTTTGGATGGTGCAAACTATCCAAGATTGCCGATTGCAACTATCAGAACTAGTCTCATAGGCTTCAAGCAACCCCACCCCCCCCCCCAAAGAAAAGAAAAAAAAACAGCGTCATTCGGAGAA
>CAJNIZ010013470.1:13715-26454 GCA_905231905.1 Symbiodinium pilosum
CCTGGACTTTGTATAGCGCTCGTAGGGAACGTAGCAACAGGCTTACGATGATACCATAAGAGACATCACCCTAAGGGTCCAAGGACCCAAATAATAGGGTTTTAGGGCCCAAATACCATTAATATTGTGGTATTTGGGCCCTAAAACCCTATCATTTGGGTCCTTGGACCCTTAGGGCAAGCCTGAGGCTCCTACCGGGATCGTACGGAGCACCAAGAAGACCGAAGCGACCCACGCAGTACCCTGCAGCGGATGCAATGGAACCAAGGCAGCCCAATATCCCTGAATTAGAGAATTCAGGGTTTAGGGTTTGGGGTTTAGGCTGGGGCTTAGGGAATATAGCTTAGATCATATTAGGGATCGCGGCATCATGGGGGGTATATTCTCTGAATAGGGGATACTGGGATTTTTGGGACACTGGGGTTTATAGGACTTAGGTTTACCGGAAGCTGGAGCTTAGGGCTACACAAGGTTTATGCAGGGGCGGTACAGGGTTAGGTGGGGATAACCACGGTCTATATGAACCAGAGTCTAAATTCCCAGTATCCTCGTTAAAAAAGTATCCTCGTTAAAAATCCTATAGCACTTCTCCCCATATACAACGCCCTTTCGTAGTTTAGATTATGTCTCATATAAGGATGCATGAGAATACGTAAGATTTACAGTAGTACCTTGGGGCTTTAAGGAATTCAGATTATGGCTCAAATAAACATGTATGAGAATACGTAGCGTTTATGGTACTACTTTGGGCCTGACTACGATTAAGGGGGCAGCTTCGGGTGCCCTAGGACCCAGAAAGCCCGATATCCCTTAACCCTAAAGCATACTAGGACCTACAAGGGTCCCTCATATGACTTTGAGGCATATTCCCTGATTAAGGGATAATGGGCTTGCTGGGAGGGTTTTAGGCCATTGTCTTACCTATTTTTGGGGGGTTCAGGTAAGGTTAACAGCAACCTTCAAGCCACCGTGGATGGAGGAAAGTTGCATCTCCTTAGATGCCTCCCTCCTGGGGAGTTACCTTTCTGGGGATGTGTGCTGGGGCTTCAGGATCTAGGGTATGATTCGTGGGGTTTACAGGGTGTACAGGGTTTAGGGTTTAGGGGGTTTAGGGCTTAGGTAAGCATAGACAGGGTATGTACAGGAATGATCGCAAGTCCAAACAACAAAGGGCACAAAAGTGGGAAGATACACGGGTTACAGGGTTTAGGTAGGCAAACTACGAAACACTACCGCTATCTACGAGGGTAACTAGGAGAGGCTACAGGATAATACCTGATTGCAACTTGCATGCCACTTAACTCTGAATCCTAAATCCCCTAAACCCTACACCTGAACCCTAACAATTCTACCTGGACCCCAAAAGTATGTAAAATAATAGCCCTAAACCCATAATACTAGCCATAAAAGGCCATTATTTTACATACTTTTGGGGCCCAGGTAGAACCTAAACCCTAGACCCGCTCAACCCCCTGAAGCTGAAGAAGTCTAGGGCCGAGGTTTTGGGATTCAGGGTTCGGTGCTTTTTGGGTTTAGGGCTTAGGCTTTAGGGTTTAGGGGTTTAGGGTTTAGAGGTTCAGGGTTTAGGATTTTGGTATTCTGGTGTGAGGGGTCTGCTTTTGTCCCTTCAGGGCTTGGGGACTTTTTTTTTTGCCAGGCGTTTTTCCGCCTGGCAGGGATATACCCTTTCAGCGGGTAAAGCAGTAGGGTTTTCCGGGGTTTAGGTGTTTGAGGCTTGGGTGTAGACTTTGGCTTGGGAGCCTGTATTGGGAAGTTAGGGTTCAGGGTTCTAGGGTAACCCTAAACACTAAATTTACGGTTTGGTGTGCTAAGAGTGGGGGTTTCTGGTGTATTTAGATACCAGGCTTCAGGAGTCTAAGTTTTCAGTTGATGGGGTTTTGCCTTCGTTTCCCTGATGCATGTGATTGTTCCAGCAATGCAGGAGTTGGATTCCAGACTTAAGGGTCCGGGTTTCAGTGATCGGGATGCAGCATTTGAGCTTCCGAATTTTGGGATGGGTGCGTAGAATGAAGTGCTGAGGGCTCATAAGCCCTAAACCCTCAAGCCTAAACCCCTATAGGCATCAAAGACTTGACAATTTTGCTGGACATGTCAGTTCAAGGTTTATTGCGGCGCAGGATAGCCCGGCTTTGCCTTGCGCAATGGGTTCCTTCTTGATTGGGTTTATGGGTTTAGGGTTTAGGCCCTAAACCCTAAACCCTAAACCCAAACGGTTTAGGGGTTTAGGGTTAGCTTTGCTCTTGGGGTTATGTAGGGATAATGGAAAAGAAAATGGAAACTACCATATTATCTCAGGGTAATTATTGGAGTTATAGTCCCTTTTAGTAGATAGAATATGGGATATATAGTTTGCTTTGTTTGGGTCTTGTTCTGTAACTATGCTTCTCCTGCTTCTACGTTGTTTCTGCTGCTTCACCTGCTCTTAGCTTCTTGAGTTGTAATAAGAAGGGGCATGCTAATTATCCCAACCCCGAAATCAGGACCCAATTACAATCGTAGGGTCTTTATTTAAACGGGCTGGGGCTGCTAAATTCCCCTTCACAAGCATATGGGAGACTTGGGAATCTTTGGCCATATGGACGTCACTACCATGACACCTGGCTTCCATTCCGAGAATAAGGATGTAGCAACTTCCCCAAATTGGGGGAGTCTTCCGGGGTATCTCGAGACTCGAAACTCCAAACCTTAAACTTTAGACCCTAAGCCCTAAACCCAAGAAACCCTTGACCCTAAACCCTCCGGGTACATTCATAAGACTAAGGTCTCCTTGCATGGCCCACGCAGAACACGGACAAGCTCCCAACGCGCATATGCTCCTGTGATATCAATGCTTACAAGCACCAACAAATCAATACGCATATATACATATATACACATATATATATATACATGTATACACATACATACAAGGGTTTCGGGCTTATGTATGTATGCAGGTATGTATGTATGTATGTAGGTACGTAAGTATGTATGTATGTATGTATGTATGTATGTACGTACAACGTATGTATGCACATATCAAAGCAGGTCAATAACTTCCCATGATGCGCCGCAGGCCCCATAAATCTCGAAAACTATGTATCTGGACAAAGCTCTGAAATTCCTCTGCGCGTACATCTTAAGCCCTAAGCCCTAACCCATAAACCCAAAGCTCTAAAACCCTAAAACCCCTAAACACCCTAAACAGCTGCACGCCTGTTATGAGGTTGGCGGCCTGGTAAACGACCACCTTGGGACTTACTACACCCAGATTCCTGGGATCCAAAGAATCCGAAGTAGGTACTTCAGGGTTTAGGGTTTAGGGCCCAATGTAAGTACTCCTTACAGACTTTTCGGGCCGCAAGTAGGTACTTGTCTATAGACTTTAGAGTTCAAACCCAAAGTAAAGTGTTGTTCCTAGATTTCCCTGAACCAAAAACACTTGAAATCTTCAGGGAGAGGGAGGAGTGGGTCAGTGAATACCGTTATCGTGGGTGTACTTCCAGGAGCCGAAACGCCCTTGGGTCTGAGATACCCATTGATTTTGGGAAACCCCTGTTTCCTGCGAGTATACATGGCACCAACGAAGCTCCGTATTCCTCGGGCAAAGGTGGTTCAAAGGCCTCTTCACTTTGCAAGGGTGGCGCTTTAAATCCTTGCAGTTCCCAGCTGGCCTCAGGCAATACATACTAGTCACGGCAATTCGCGTGCAAGGGAGTTTCGATGCGAGAACGGAACACGCTGGTTTCTTCAGCAAGTCCCTTGCTGGATGATCTTCTTGGTTTTCGTGAGGTCCCGCGGCTCAAAGCATCATGTACTCACGTTAACCTTTAGACTGTAGGGCAAACTAGCTCCTGAGTTTGAATCTCTAAAATCTACACCCCCGAACTGAAACCTGAGGCCCCCAAGCCCCTAGGGAGGCTGCGCCAGTGAACAGGCCCAGCGTGCGCTTCAAATGCAAAATGATGGCATTCGACCTGTGCGGGGAGATTGCATCGGGACTATAGGCTATAGGATATGCTCTGTTGTGTTGTGGTGTGGTGACCAGCCATTTCAGGGTGGGGAGGCTTGATTTCTAAGTCCCGAGCAGAGAGGCTGTGGCGTTAAGTGCTGACGGTGGTATAGAGAACGTCATGGGAAGTGTTTCCCTGGAGAGGGTACCCTTGGCAACCCCAAGGCACATGGGGGATCACTAGTGCACGATGGGACCCTTCTGCAGATAGGAAAAGATTACGGATTTCCATCAGTGGGTTTTTGGCTATGGCCGGCTGACACGGGCAATAGAATAGTAGAAAGCCTGAATGCCATCTGCTTGACATGAATTGAATGCCCCACTAATTCACGGCGGATCCTTAAACCAGAAGCCCAACCCGTGACCCCTAAACTCTATGGTCCCCCTTAAGTAAATAGAATATGGGGTATACGGGGATATGTGAATGGATATAGGGCTTCTGGGATTTCGCGGTGTAGTATGACGTTGTGACAACCCCAGATGTTGAGGCTCTTTCATTGGCTCTTCAAACTAGACCCTCAAATCCCGAACTCTTAGCCTGAAACTGTATGGGTAGTTCCCAAAATTAGGGTCCCGTTTTGGTACCCCCTAAATATTAGGTGCTGTAATATAACCCTACAACCACCAAAAGGGACCCGACATTTTGAAAATAATATACTAACTATCACCCTAAATCCTAAACCCTAAACCCTAACTATCAACCTCATCTGCATCAAGATCCCGGCACGGCGACCAGGGCGCCCCCAAGGAGTCCCTTGGAGAGCTTTCTGAAATGTGAAAGTGTTCAGGGGTTTAGGGTTTAGGGTTTAGGGTTGGATACTGGCCCCACCCTGCAACAGTTCCGGAACTAACATTGCTAAAGTTATCACAAAAACATTAATATAATACGCCTCAGAAGGGCCACATGTCCAATGTAGGACTGCTGAACGTGGGTAGCAGTAGCACAGGTTTGAGCTTTACACGTTAAAGCTCCGGATGAGTACTAGATTCCCCGGTAACCCCGTAATTAATGAGGGTACCCTGCTTCCTGATGTTCAGCTTTACGGAGACCCCGAAACAAAAAAGGGAAAAGGGTACCACTGGGTACCTAGAGTAAGTAAATGTCAAGAGGGTATATGGGGAGTTTATAGGGATGAATGTCAACATCTTCCCATAAGGTGTCCGTAAACAGGAAGCCTCAGCATAGATGCCAACATGCCGTCATCCGCAGTATGGACTTGCAAGAAAAGGACCACTAAGGTTTGGGAACCCCAGATGTGACGGGTTTCAGCATTGTACCCCTAGGGTTGTACCCCTGAGTTCTGGGCCCTTTTAAGGGAACCCAGCGGACCAGGGGGAACGCTTCAAAATGAGGCAGGCTGGGCATCGGTCTGCGTGACGAGGGTTCTTGGTTTCACCCTGCTCCGCATTACCGGGTCCTCCCACCCCCCTTTACAGACTTCTTGCTATAGTTCCGCCTAGCAAGGTTGCGAAACTGTTGTTGGCGACATCGATGTTGAACGTTGCAGAACATGCAAGAAGTAATCACAGGCAGAAAGAACAGTTACAGTAGGTGGCTCAATGCTACGACACTTCAAAGACTCAGAAAGGCGAGGGTCGACCAGAACTTTCTGCCGTTCCAAATGCACAACTGCAGATTCTCAAGTTCTAAACCTTGTTTTTTGGACATTCTTAAACCCAAGCCCTTCCCTACATACACCTGATCACTGAACCCTAGACATGTCAGATCATCTAAGCCCTTGCAAGCAGGTACTGCTTTTGTTTCTCTGTATTGGGGTACTGTTCAAGACGTCGCTCATGTTCCATATGAGTTTGTTAATGCAATAGAAACGAAGCATGCTCCCTGACAATTTCCTAGAAACCTACATCCTTGGACACCCCGACATAAGGCCAGTCTCCATGTCATTGTCCAACCTTTTGTCCATTCGAGCACTGTTTTTAAGTTACGTGCTGCCTATGCGGACTACGCGGCACTCATGGGCCATAGACAGTTAGAGGTTCTTGCCTGCAAAACATATAGACAACGTGGACTATGCGGACGAGACTGCCTGGAAATGCCTACGCGAAACTGCGCCACAGCTATGCCCTGCAGGCCAGGGGCCACACGAGATCTCTCAATCACTTCCATCATACTTAGCCGTAGCCCTTGCATACCTGCAAACACTGCTTACTTGAGCTCTTCCATTATCAAACATCCCTGTTTCTCTATCCTGGCCTTCTTCAGATTTCAGACCCTGAATTTCAGCCATTGGGGGGCCTGTTTTCTGTAAAAGTCACCATGTGTTTAAGACAGGCTCGCGTGGGCCCTCTAAATACTTTGCCCTACGAACCCACTACACAAGCAGTTTCCATTTCAATTTCCATGTTCTTTCTAATCAGTTCTCCATCGCATCTAGAAGCCTCGAGCCGATAGCTGTTCACGTGTAAGTCTGTTAAAGCTGCCGCGAATGATCAACAATGATCCAGTGAAAAGCCTGAGGCCAGGGCGGCCTTCGTCCCACCGGGAACATCGTCAACTAGCATGACCTCTGACATGACCAAGGGGTTATAAGATTCCCTTCAAAGAGGTAGCAGAGGTTATGTAGGGCCTTATATTGGGGTCCAAGGCACAATGGGAACAATGTTCAGGGGCTAGATTTCGTGGCAGATGACAAAGGAACTTGAATAAGGGAAAATCAAGCGGGAACCGGGTTTATGCAAGCGTTGGTATCCCCCAAGGGTCCAAGTACCCAACAATCCTATACTTACCCCAAACCTCTACTATACCTACTATTATCCAAAACCCACTTGCCTAATCATTGGGTACTTGGACCCTCTGGGATGTAGAAGCCTCAGGATCCTTTTGGGGCATACGGGACTATGACTGGTTAGCAGGCTTATAAAACCCTAAGGGTCCAAGGACCCAAATAATATGGCTTCAGGGCCCAAATACTATAATATTAATGGTATTTGGGCCCTAAAGCCCTATTATTTGGGTCCTTGGACCCTTAGGGAAAGGATAGCATGCGCAATTGCCGCAACTAGATATGGAATTCAAAATACCCTGCATAACCGCAGGTTTCATCTCATTGCCCATTTCATGTTGCATCTACTTTTCCATTTGCTTCCCGGTTATTGCTATACAATTGGTAGCTTTAGCCCTAGATCCGTCCAAGGGTTGCAGTTGAAGGTTGTCGGGGTTCAGGGCTTGCTGGTGGTGGGCAGCACATGAAGACATGCAATATGAGGATGATGATCCCTAAACTCCAAACCCTAAACCCAATAGTTTCCATTTTCTTTCCCATTATCCCAATCTAACCCCACTATAACTCTAATATTACCCCAATGGATAATGCAGATGGAGGAAAAAACCTTGCATCACCTATACGGCCCCAATTACAGTACTTCGGGGTTCCTTCTGGCAGCGGCCCCAGGAGCTGTAGTCTAAACTCCTTACACGGAACTCCTTACACGGGGTTATACAATTCTGTAGGGGACGATTATCGGAGTTATCAAGGGAGATACTCTAGGAGTCTGGACTATAACCCCTATGATCCCCTATATAAACCTTCCATGTCATTTTCCATTTTCTTTTCCATTTGATTCTTTATTATAGGGTCTATAAAGGGGGATACTAGGAGCTTGAATGGCACAGGAACATCGTCTTCATGCAAGGCTCTCGGACAATTAGCTCATACCCCAAGGGTCCCAGGACCCAAATAACAGGGCTTTAGGGCCCAAATACTAGAACCTTTTTATTTGGGTCCTTGGACCCTTAGAGATAGGGTCTTGCAAGGTTGAAATGAACTGCTCCGAGTTTGGTGCCCTGCTTGTGCCTCCCAATGCAACAGCCTCTAACTGAAAAAGGCCCTGTGACGCCGTTTAGTAATAATTACCCCTAATGAGTAGGAAGGACCCATAAAACTGTACGCAAATCACAGGGGCCTCTCGAGAACACAAAGTCTTCGACGGGCTATCCAGGTTTTCGGAATATCTTCAGGCAGCAGCTTTATGAGTATCTGAGAATGATACAAGTATACTTTCTAGAAAGTATCTATCCTTTCACAGAACCTAGGAAACCAGGTTTGTAATTGCCTCTCATGTTCTTGATAATGATTGCAGAGGAACATATGCAGTCCCTAAGGTTGGAGCTTACGACAACTCGGTTTAGGGTTTGTGTGGGTTTAGGGTTTTCGGGTTTAGGGCTAGCCTACCCTAAGCTGATGCGAAATCCCCAAGAAGGCCTGCTTCACGAACACAGTAGTCTTCGGACGTGATTTTGGGCTCCAGATTTCTGTCCGGCAGCTGTGCACATATGCGCGCGCAGCTTCTCATGGAAGAGGTTGGCACGGTTTGATATATGAACCTCCCTGGGGGGGGTGAGGTCGGGTAAGGTTGCTATAGTTTGTTCAGGTCTAGCGCTGGAGCATGCCCGGAGCTCTACTCGGACCTTACCCTCAATCCGCAACCATTGATGCAAAATGCCTAAACACCTACCATTCACATAGCTCCCCACTTCAAAGCCTGAAACTCGTAAAAAAAAAATGGCGCCTTTTCAGGCAAGTCCTAAACCCTAAGCCCTTCACTACTGCATGGTGGTATTCAGCTGTCTGCTGGGTGCCCAACGCCTAGGCAAAGCCCGGTGAAGAGACCGCCGGATGCCATGAACCATTGGAAAACCTTTAGAGACAGAGAGAGGCTTTAGGGGTTTAGAGTTGAAGGTTTAGAGTTTAGGTTTGAGGGTGGGTAGAGGAATAATGCCCGGAGGCTCATCAAAACATATCGACGCTATTTTATGGAAATCCGGTTATTCACTGTGTGTATATATATATAGAGAAAGAGAGAATGCCTTAAATCAGCTTTTACAAACAACCCAGCCGCAAAAAGACAAGGTGCGCATCTTTACAAATACCTTCCCCATAATATCAAGCACCCAACCCCTGCCTCCCACCGCAAATGTCAGTTATATCCCCCTTCGCGAAGTCTCTCACCGGAGATATCTTTTGATTTCAAACGGAAAGGGATTATACTGCCATTGCCGATTTTGACAACTCTGGTCACAAAATCGAATGGCTCAAGATTAGGGTGTGGGGTTTGGAGCCTACATATACTAGGCATTCCCAGGTAGACCCCAATAGACTCCAATCCTTACTATGGGAGATCCACAAACGCGGCCTTAGTTTTTGGAAGCCGTCATATGAGCCATAGGCAACTCCTGGTATCCCCCTTAATAACCCCTATAGTCGTCCCCTATATAATCCCCTATAGAACCCCTGTAAGGAACCCTAAATCCTAAACCCTAAACCCCAAATAGTAGTTTCCATTTTCTTTTCCATTATCCCAATATATCCCCTATATAACCTTTCTATAACTCATAATATGATGTTTATCTCAACATGCTCGATCACCGATCCGAGGCCTTGACCTCTGAATCCTTCGGAAGCCTAGGCCCAGGAATGGCATCCTCGCCCAAATGCTCCAAGTACGGTTTAGGGTTTAGGGTTTAGGGTTAAGGGTCTAGTAGCTGAGCTATGTATGGGATATACCTGGGCCATGAAAATACATAGGTAGAAATCGCTTGAGGTCTCAAATCTATCCTAAAACCCTTCTGCCTAAACCCTTAACCCTAAAACCCTGAGAACCCTAAAAACCCTACAAACCCTAAAAACCCTACACCCTAAACCCCCCCCTAAAACCTGAAGCCGCCCCGCCCCAAGGCCTCCTCAGGCCTGGTGAGGGTCCGGTTGGGCTTGCGCGTCCGTGGTGGGGGAATTCCTTTCTCTGCCTTGTGCTTGGCCAGCGTGGAATCCACCTGTTCTTGGGTGGTTCACTTGCTAGGGAAATGCGTGGGTGTGATGCCCGCTCGCCTGCCGTTGGAGCTTCTGCTGTGTCAGCAGCTTCTGCCGAACCTGATTCAGCTCTTCGTCCACCTGACTTCTGCACAAAAGTATATGAACGGATCAGTGCAGTCCCTGAACTTCTCTGCCTCTACATCCCATGGATCGCAGAGATAACTAAGGAATCCCGGAAGCCCTAAGCGCAGATTCCAAAATCCTCCTGCCAGCGACTTGCCCAGCCCCAAAGTCCAGCCCATCGAGATCAGCGAATGAGATATATATATATATGGAGATGTATATATGTATATATATATATGGAGTATTAAGGGATTTGGGGAATCCTTATTTGGGACTGTAAAAGGATTTTCTTTGGGAACTACCATAAAATCTTTTTCAAGTTTAAGGCTTGAGGTTATTTTTAGGACTATGGAGAATCCAAAAGGAAAAGAACAAGATGAAAAATGCAGAAACCGGGGCTTATACACAGGTGGTATGCAGGGTTTCGTGAATTGGCCAACTTAGAGGATTGTGTTGACTTAGCAGGCAAATTAATCCAAAACACAAGGAAAACCAGAAAACATGAACAAACAATCGGGGAATAATGGTGGCTCTGGCCTCAAAAAACCATGCTTTCCATGATAAAGTCTGTTTTCTGAGGCCCAGAACCTAAAAAACAACCTTTTTCCATGGAAACTCAACAGTGGCCCTAATTGGGTTTAAAATGAGGCTGATGGGGATGATATATGGTAGACGGAGCAGATCTGGCACCACTTCAAGTGCCCAATATACTGAAATTCCTGGGGTATAAGCTTATACGGTTGTGCAGGTTTTCTCCCATCCACAGGAAATACGCAAACCCGCAAAGACATGTGTTGAGAAACTTACCAACCTCATTCTTGGTCACGATCTGCTTGTTTTCAGACACACAGGAGATCCAGCCCTCCATGGGCTCTTTGATCCTGGCCCGAACGCCTCATGGGGCTTTCTTCAGGTTCAGGATTTTGGGCTGAGTTTGAACTGGGTGGTACTCTTTCAAGGCTCGGCCGTCGAAAACACGTTCGCACTGATTTGTGAGACACTGATGTAGCTTTACCATACTAGTTACTAGTTGCACTGGGCTTTTTCCCCTAAACCCTAAACCCTAAACAAAAGATATGACCTAGCTCCAGGGTCTCTCAAAATACCTCCTATTATAGGCCCTGGAAGTTGAAACATGACAGGTCATGTGAGGTGACAAAGGGTTTAGGGTTTAGGGTTTGAGGAAAAAATTGAGTCATACCTACCTTCCTAAGAAACAGCATGGGGAACCTGCTATATATACACTCGCCACCATGAAGAGATTGTAAACAAAAATTCAAAAAGGTTCCTCTGACAACTATACGCCTGAAATCTGACAGCCTCGCTCAAACGACATGAAAGGGGCACTGAGTTTCAGAGACACCCTGCCCGAAACCCTATACCCTATACGCTGAAACCGAGCCTTGTAGCTCCGCCACGAGAACTCGTTGTTTCGCTGGGATCACCCCCAACTTCCTTCGTCAACCAGGTAAGTGTAATTCGAACTTGATGGATTCGGGGTTTAGTTAACAGACTGATGGTTGCAGGAAATCAAGAGATGGGTTCTAGGTACTATTCGTGGCGGCTACCGGGGATACTATAGGGATTCGGAACTCTATTCCCACGCCACACCCTGAACCCTGAACCATGAATCACATGGTTGCCACTTGTTTTTCCACGGCTGAAACGTACAGGTTCGTGGATACCCTAAACCCTAAACCCCAAAATTCCTCCAACGTGTAAGACCCACGATGGTTTTTGCAAAGCTACAATTCATTGGGGTTTGGAGTTTAGGGTTTAGGGTGAATAATGCAGCCAATCGCTTTCCCTAAGCTTATCCCGTGGTTCTCCTGCAAAAAGGTCTTGCCGTGATTCCTGCATCAATAGAAGAACGCTGCTTGAATGACTCAACTGAAGCGAGCCGCATTATAATATCCCACGTGCCCCTAACAATGGAATGTTCACAATATGATACCACCATATCATGGGGGTAGGGGAGGTCCTTCTGTGCTCACACTGCTTGAGGGGACTAAATCCAGTTCGGAGCTTGTAGGGACGCAGGGTGGCTACCCTGCCACCGAACATAAAACCCTGCATGAGCCGATTTCGATAGGACGTTAATTGATGTCAGCCCCTTTTAAGGTTCCATGTTAGTTTGCGGAAGGTAAAACACGGTAAAACCGTTATCTTATCCCAGCTTCCATGTCATTATCCATATGGTTGTCCATTTGATTCCCCAGTCTCGGTGTTCTAGAAACCTTAAACACTAGGCCCTAAACCCTGGACCCTAAACCCTAAGCCCCAAACCCGAAACAACAGGCCCTAAACCCTTAACCCTAAACCTTAAACCCTAAGCCTAAGCCCTAAACCCTAAACACTAAACACTAGACCCTAAACCCTGAACCATAAACCCTAAGCCTCAATCCCGAAACACTAGGCCCGAAACCCTTAACCCTAAACCCTAAGCCCTAAGCCCCAAACACTAGACCCTAAACCTTTAACCCGGAACCTTAAACACAAGGCCCTACACCCTGAACCCCAAACCCTAAGCCCCAATCCCGAAACACTAGGCCCTAAACCCTTAACCCAAACCCTAAACCCTAAGCCCTAAGCCCCAAACACTAGACCCTAAACCGTTAACCCGGAACCTTAAACACAAGGCCCTAAACCCTGAACCCCAAACCCTAAGCCCCAATCCCGAAACACTAGGCCCTAAACCCTTAACCCGAAACCCTAAACCTTAAACCCGAAACACTAGGCCCTAAACCCTTAACCCGGAACCTTAAACACTAGGCCCGAAACCCTTAACCCTTAACCCTAAACCCTAAACCCTAAGCCCTAAGCCCCAAACACT
>CAJNIZ010013470.1:51968-78198 GCA_905231905.1 Symbiodinium pilosum
TCCCTTTTTGGGTACCCTAAATATTAGTTGCCGTATTATAATAGGGAACCAAAAAGGGACCATAATTTTGACAACCACCCATATATCCTTCCAAAGTGAAGGCCACGCTACATCTCTCCGATGACCGCGGCTGCGGCTACGCGACCTACTCCTGTCCTTGTCGCTATGCCTGCAGAGCACGAGGCGGTGTCAATTTTGCGGGGCTTAGGGTTTAGGCTTTAATCCCTAAACCCTAAACCCTGAATCCTAAACCCTAAACCCTAAATCCTAGCACCCTAAATCCTAAACCCTAAACCCTAAGCCCTAAATCCTAATCCCTAAATCCTAAACCCTAAACCCTAAATTGTAAACTCTGAAGTCTGTAAGGGTCCCTCCAAAAGATGGTATGCACAACATTTTCAGAAAGCTGGTATGTGGGACGTGTCGTTGGAAGGGCCCAAATAATAGGGTCCCTTTAAAGGGGTTATAGGGGGATATATAGGGATATATGGGGACTATAAAAAGGGTCCAAGGACTCAAATAATAGGGCTTTAGGGCCCAAATACCATTAAGAGTAGAGTATTTGGGCCCTAATACCCCATCATTTTAGTTTGGGTTGGGAGCTCAAGGTGTCTCGCAGTGTGTGTTCTCTTTATGACGGCTTCCCAGACCCCAAGACATCTACTGTACCTATTAGAGCATTGCGGCGAGTTATACAAGGACAATGTAAGAGCCATTATGGGCTTGTAAAGCGATGTAATGTCAAGATCCTCCCAGGGGCCTGGAGAACAGTATGGAACACCCACTTCATGGTCTGTTTGGACTGCTTCTGCATGTCGACTGTCCAGATATTATGAGGTCACGCTGGTAGCTGAACCCCAAACCCAAACCCTAAACCCTGTTGTCCAAAGTGGCGGGATGCAGCTGCAGATTTACTGGAAATTATGCGGTCACCTTCGCGGGGGATCCTACGCCCCACTTCCACCCTAAACCCAAGGCCCTAGACCTTATACCTTAGGTTGGGCCCCCACCCACTAATAGTGACCACAAGAGGTAATGGTAGTTATACTAGGGTCCTTATATATTCCTAGTAATTAGGAGCCAGAAGGAAATCCCTCCTAAATGAAAATCTAAACGACCTAAGCAATAGGCAAGTTCTACAGGGGCTCTACCAAGTTGACTAACCTTTTAGTTGGCAGCTTCTTTTTGAGTCTACATCCAATCAAAATTTGATAGCCTTGAGAACCACTGTCGATCCTACAGCAGCAAATCCAAAAAAAAATCGTCTCATCCAATTAAGCCAGCTACACACAAGCCCTATATAATCTCTACAAATCCTATAGTTTCCATGTTCTTTTCCGTTATCCCTATTTATATAACCCTAAATCCTAAACCCTACACTCTATACTATAGTAGTTTCCACTTTCTTTTCCATTATCCCTATAATCCCAATATTACACACAATTCCACGGCCCGAAGTGAAGCTGTTTGGGGGCCTAGCATTCCCCTTTATAACCGGTTTAGCATGTAGGGTCCAGGGTTGTCCCCCATAGAATCCCTTATATAACCCCCTTTGAGTTTAGACCGTGAGCCCTAAACCCACAATCCTATTTGACCCCCCTTTTAAGAAGTTTAGACTGTAGCACACTTGGGCGGGGTCGCTACAAATTACCCTGAATAATGCTGCAGGTGCGAGTAGCGGGCACGCTTGTTAGGGATTAGAGGTTTAGGGTTTAAGGGCTCAGGGCTGGGGACAGAGGGTTGGGATTTGAGTAGGGTTGGATTTACTTACAATTTGTCAGTAGGGAATAAGGGAATATAATATATAGGTATTCTACAGGGACAATATTCCCTTTTTCCCTACTAAGAAGCAATAAGTTCTCGGTTTACAGTTTAGAGTTCAGGGCGCAAGGTGCAGGATTTCAAGTTAATGGCTCTCATAGATCGTGCGTTCTCCCACCAGTATTCCCTTGGAAGACCTGATACACTCACCAACAACCCTAAACCCTAAACCCAAATCGCTAAAACCTGAACCCTGCAACCTACGGCCTAAATTCTACACCAGGGGTTCCTCATTTGGATATTATAGAAAATTACAACT
The DNA here is from genome assembly GCA_905231905.1 of Symbiodinium pilosum. Classification (NCBI taxonomy): domain Eukaryota; class Dinophyceae; order Suessiales; family Symbiodiniaceae; genus Symbiodinium; species Symbiodinium pilosum. Next base: position 54,049 of record CAJNIZ010013470.1, read on the forward strand.
GTGCATTCCGTTTTGCGTTTTACCATGGAACATCCTAAGCCTTCAAAACTAGATCCTCACCTACATTCTAAACCCGAATCCCTAAACCCAGATCAAGACGGGAAAGCAGGTGAAGGACTCAGACATCCGGCCAGATTCGAAAAACTGGGTTTCAAAACTGGGTGTTGGGGTTCTTTTATGGTTCAGAAGGTACGGTTTTACGGTTTAGCCCTAAACCCTAAACCCTAAACCCTAATTACGGTTTAGGATTATAGTTTTTAGCGTCACGCCTTTGAGCTGGTAGGTTCTGGGTCTGGGGTTGCAGAGCCAACGTTTCCAGATTTAAGCCTTGTCGCATAGCTAGCTTGGTTGCACATAAGGGTTTAGGGTTTAGGGTTTAGGGTTTAGATGTACTAATCCTTGCAAGGGCCTTCAAACGGAAACGGCAAATGCTTTGCAAACTGGTCTGTGCTTCAGAGTCCAAATCCTTAGCTACTGGCAAAGTGCCAAAACCCAGGGCTTTTAGCTAATCCAAGCGAGCAGACTCTCTAACAATCTCTTACTGGTGGTTAGTAGGGAATACGGGTATAATATCCCTATGAGCTATAGTCTAAACTCGTAGTATCCCCCTTAATAAGCCGTACAATACTTCCCTATATAATCCCCTATAGAACCCCCTTTAAGGAGTTTAGATTATAGTACATATATTATCTCTACATCATAACTTCCCTTTTTCCCTGCTGCTCCCAAGTAAGATCTTGGACCACTTTTACTACGGTGGCCCTCCAAAACTCACCATCCTTCCTCTCTACTATCTGAACCGCAAAGCCCATCCAAGGACTTGGTGTGGCAAATAGGATTATATAAGCTCCCTAAATATAAAACCCTCAACCCTTAACCCTAAACCCTCAGCTCTAAACCCTTAGCTTGAAAAGCACACACACGATGTTATACCTTTAAGATTCTGGCCTCAAGCCCCGCATTCAAGCAGACCTCTTATTGAAAATATAATACCCCTGAAAAGTACGGAAACAATTGCTGATGGGAAACCTGAAACGGTGAACCCTAAAACCCTATAAACCCTGAAGCAAGCTCTGAGACCGTCAAACACTACAACCCTCAAGCCCTAGAGCCCCCCAAAAAAAAAACACTGAAACCCTACAGCACTAAAACCATAAAACCCTAAACCCCTAGACCCTAAAGCCCAAAATCCGCATTCCAAAACAGCATGCTTACATCTGCCTGCCACTGCAACTCGAGGATGCAGTGCTATGCCTCAGATAAGAAGGGTTTGGGGTTAAGGGTTTAGGGTTTATAGGGTTTAGAGGGTTTAGAGGGTTTAAAGGGTTTAGGGTTTAGGGTTTATAGGGTTTAGGGTTTTCGGCTTAAGCTGTAGGCCGTAGACCCTTAAACCCCTAAACCCTTAATCCTACAGGAACCCTAGGGATATGTAGGTGGTAGTATGGGGCGGTCATGATGATGGGGTCTAAAGGATTCTGCAGGACCTCTTCCAGAAACACCCCTTGCAATCAGCCACGGTTGGAAGTGAAAACATCCCTCCGCAAGAGTATGGGTTTTGTTAAAAGACCCCTGTATGATCCCTGTCCAATTCCTGATCGTCTGAGTGGGGTTTTAAAGGTTTTGGTTGGTGGCTAAGAATTTTGTTGCGCCGGACTTCTGGATCTGCAGTCATGCCATCGATATGTTGCGTCAATGAGCGCCAGCGCTCTGCTTGAGAACTACGGGAAGTCCTTCGGCTTGCTGCTCCACGCAGTTGTTGTCCCGGACGTTCATGCTGGCGACCCCAACTCCCAGCAGCATCATTTCAGCTATAGTCTAAACTCTTTTGAGGGGGTTACATAGGGCATCATATCAGGGTGTACTACAGGGCTTATTAAGGGTGATACTAGGAGTTTAGACCCTAAACCCTAAAACCCTAAATCCTAAACCCTAAACCCTATACTAGGGCTTATTAATGGGGCTACTAGGAGTTTAGACTCTAGCTCATGTAGCCCAGGGCTTTCAACTTCAGGTCGGTTGGGTTCCAAAACGTTCAAACACCGCAACACGGTACCTATAAAGTCTGACTGTGGGTTGCCATTCAGGGACGTAGAGTCCCCTTTAAGTAGATTGAATATGAGGTTTTTGGGGGATGTTATTATAATGTACCCAAAGCCATATTCTATCTACTTAAGGGGGACAATATGTTAAGATACCGTACAGAAGACACCACGTCCTTTACAGTATATGTGTGATATCCATACTACGGCACCTTAGCTTAAACTCTTCAACAGCAACCCAGTAATCCCTATTGTTTTGACATAGAGCTTGAAGGCTCCTTCAGAAGAACCATGGCCGGTTTAGGGCTTTGGGGTTACCACTCTCAAATAATATTATGCAGGGGTTATATGAAGATTATATGCCCTGGCTTCCTACTACGAACCAGTAAGTCAATCTTAAGTTTAAAGCCTACAGCATAAACTCTAAACCCTGAACAAGCCTCCCATGCTTCTTGCGGTCGGCCTTTTCCTTTTTCTCCTCCCCACAGCAAGAGACAGGCGCGCTTTGGGGGGTTGAAGGGTTCAGGGGTTTCGGCGTTAGGTGCCTAGGGTTTAGGGTTTAGTGTACATTGAATGACACTGGGGACGACTGGGTTCATTGTATTATGGCGTATAGGAGTTACACGTATAGTTACGGAGCCCCCTTGACCCTTCAAATTGGATCTAAACATGTTGGATATTGGGGTAAATAAGCTTAACTTAAACCCTAAACTCTCCGGAAGTAGAAACCCTAAACCCTAAACCACAAGGGCTTTACAGGGACGAAAGAAAACCTCAAGACCCCCACATGGGACAGACCCCGAAACGGACCCTCAGGCGGGAATTCTAAGGGAATCTAAGGCTTTCTCAGAGGGTCTGTGTTATCTAGGGATCTCCTGGAAAGATTACGGTTTAGGGTTTAGGGTTAGGGTTTAGGGTTCAGGGTTTAGGGTTTAGGGTTTAGGGTTTAGGGTCTCCTACAGTCAAGGGGTTAGGGCCCAAAACCCTAAACCGTAAAAGGGTTGTAGAAACATCTTGAGAAACTGCCACCTTGACGAACAAAAGTCATTATACAGTGCTATTCAAACGTAAGTAGGTATGTAGCCTTGTTTAGGTTTCATATAGCGTTATGTAGGTCTTATATCGGATTATACAGGTTTTATGTAAGCTTGAATAGGGGGTTTATAACGGCAGCAGCCTCGGCATTCCCCTGGAACCCTCGCAAACGTGCATTTATCTGCTGATGTGGCGGCATAAGATCAGCAGACATGTGCAGAAACAGGTTCATGATATGCCTAGTCCGCCCCATGCCTTGAACACGGACTCCCAAAACTATGGACAACTCAAACACTCTAGATACCGTCAACATGGGAATACTTTAGGAGGACCCTCCACCCTGGAATAGTGGTATAAGAGGAATATAAGAGGGCCCTAATATAATCCCTATTATCCCCTATAGTCACTATTACTGGGTGGGGGGTCCACCTAAGGAATACTGTTAAAGTTAGATGTCCTGCCTGGCCCTTAGTACCACATACCTTGCGAAGTATGTTCCGGCCATACTGGATGCTTAGCATCAGCAATAGGAAACAGACAAGGAGTTCTGAAGAATGTATCTGGGTAGTCCCCAAAATCAGGGTCGAATTTTGGCACCCCCAATTTTAGGTGCTGAAATATCATCAATAACCACACAGGGCCCCTAATTTTGAGAACAACCCATAAACTCAGGACTAAACTCCACACCCTAAACCCACGACCCTAAGTCAACCTATCGTATTCCTGGATTCCTGTGGCAACCGAAGCACTGACGGCTCTAGAAACACATAAACCCCAAACAGAGTTCGGGTTTAGGGTTACTTGGAGGATCGGGGGGACGTACACACGAAGTCCACTGAACCCTCCAAGTAGCCACAAACCTTGACTCGAAGCGCCTGACCCTGGACCCGGAACCCTGGTCCCTTGCTTACCATCAACTGTTTTAAGGTTTAGGGTCACTAAATCCTAGAACCTGAAGGCACTAAGCGCTTAGCCCAAATCCTTAGTAAATCACATCATTGGGAGAACAGTAGACCTTAAAACACAATCCTGGCCAACCATAAGAGTCAGAAATCTCTATGCGCTGAACCGTTGTCCCCTAAACCCCAAACTCGAATCCCATGATGCTGATTATTCAACCAGAGACAACTGCATTGATATGGGGTCTTGCTTGGCATCCCGTAATGTAGACCCATGATTAATCAACCCCCTCCTTTTCAGGGCCTTGATATTAGGATCCCTATTATAATCCCTATTAAGGAGGGTGGGTTAATTTATAAAGGGTCTACATTACACCCTAATCCCAAATCCTAGACTCTCAAGATGATCCCGTTCGGGTGGTACATTACCCTTTCCTAGAAATGTCAAGAATCAGGAGAAGTATGGCTCCCGCATTTGAGGGACCCACACCCCACCCCTAGGGGGAGTAGGGTGTCTTACTTACTCTGGAATAAAGAAACGCATGGAAAAAACAACCTTGAAGAAAAAGCCACTTGCTGCAAATAAGATCACAAAGACCAAAAAAAAAAAAACGACACCAAGGCCCTGAACCCTAAGCCTTGAACCCTAAACCCTAAACCCTAAACCCTAAACACCCATCCTTAGCCTTTGTCTTGGTCTTTGCTTTCTCATTTCCACCCGCATCCTTGTCTTTGTTGCCATTCTTGTCCTGGGCATTTTTGGGTTTAGGGTTTAGGGTTTAGGATTTAGGGTTTAGGATTTTGGTTCAGGTTCGTTGAGGCCCCCCAATACTAATCACCTCATTACATGACCGTATGCTCCTATTTGTTCCCATTGTACCACTATGACCTGTAAGGGCCGAACCCAAGGTTGAGGATTTTTCCAGTTTCGGGAAACAAGGGTTGTTCACTGTTCAGCGCGAGACCTGTCAGGACGAACACATCATAGCAGTTTAGGGTTTAGGGGGCAGGGATAACACCTCCTAAATGCTTCAGTCAAGATGTGAGACTGGCGTTTAGGGCTTGGGGCTGCGGGGTCGGCACCCCAATCTGCATTTATGTCAAACAGTCCGGAAAGTAGAACCCTGAATCCGGTGTCTCATGTAGTCTTCTTGGGTAAAGCTGAGCGCATGGGAATCTATGCCTTTGGGTCTTCTCAGCAATGCTTTTTACCCGCCCTGGAACCGAGGCCAAACGAACAAAACCTCTGGTTGCAACTGCAATTTCAGTATATGTGAATGTTTAAACATACCTTGAGGATCCACTAGGCCCTAAACCCTGGACCTTTCGGGTGACAGCAACCAAGTCTCTGCTTTGTTTTTCACTTTGCTTTTGGCTTTGTCCTTCTTGTCCTTTGTATCTCGCTCCTGCTCCTGTGTCCGCAGAGCTTCAATATGTTAAGGCTGAAGCGTTGAGGACTGAGGTTGACGGTTGAAGGGTCTGGGTCTAGAGAGGTTGAGAGGGAACCAGAGACACTCAAAACCGAAGAGCTAGGGTACAAGAGGTGCCTAGCATTTCATATCAGCACTTCCAACATGAAGGCACCCTCCTGGTCTGCCCCAACATAGTTCCGCCCTCGTTGCAGCGGCTCCCCCAAAAAATATCTTAATTCTTGAGGACCCTGAATGCGACATATCCGCATACAAGTGCCATGCGCCATTTACGGGTCTTATCTGTGCACACCAGCATATGCACCTGCGTGGAAGGAGCCCGCCTACCCCAAACACCATCTGAGCCAGAAAAATGAAAGCCCTAAACCCTAAACCCTGGGCTTGGGGGTTGAAATCTTGGGGAATTGTTAAGGGGTCTGGGCCAGGATGTGCTACAATTGTGCTGCGAGGCTGTTCTCCCTCCTTTCTACGGCATGATGAACAACACCTTTAATCACAAAATCCATATGAGTAGTTCTTTTGACCAAGCTGGAGTAGCAGAACCTCTCGTGCGAATCGCAGCATGCTCTTCCATCAAAGTCTTCGAAAGCCTGGACAAGTCCGCACGGAACCCTGTGCAAAGAAGTTAGAGAAGCCAACCAGCTACCACTCAGCCCTAGATTCCGACGCCTGACCGTCCAAGAAACCTCCTAAACGCAAGGTCCTCGCATCCTATGATGATCCTGACTGCAGGAGCCGCGAAAGGAAGGGAGCCTTCAAAAGGCACTGGGGTCTACTGCAGACTATTGAGAAATATGAAAGACACTTTCAAGCCATTTTGCTCTGGCAACACATGGAGTGGCTTTTGACGCCACGGAAAGAACCTTTACAAAGAAGACAACCCAAACAAACAAGCGATGAAAAAACCCAAACCCAAAGCCCTGAACTCTAAACCTTAAACCCTAAACCGAACGCCCCCACAAGACTCTCCCTGGTGATGAAAGTGACTGGCAAATTGGATCCCTGTAGTGTTCCGCATATGGGTTCCCCAAAACTAGGGGTACCTTTTTGGGGGTCCCCCTAATCAGAATCCGTTTATTGGGGTCTATGTTAGGGGTCCCCTTATTTGGGGAAACTGCCATATAATTTGGTCTAATTTCCGCTAGCCTCCTCCTTCATTCCGAACCATGAGGATGGAATTCAAAAAAAAAAACGCTGCTGCCGCCACCACTACCACCCAAACTCTAAGCCCCAAACTCGAGCCCCAAATCCGTAAACCATAAAAGCTCATGTATCCTTTATACTTCCTTACACACCCGGCTGTGTCCCTATACAAACCAAAAGAGTCAAAACCCTAAACCCCCTAAACCCTAAACCTCTAAAACCCTAAACCCCTAACCCCTAAACCCCTAAACCTCCAAAACCCTAAACCCCTAAACCCCTAAACCCTGAAAAACAACATCCTGCCGGCCTTTGCATCCTCTACTCTTGCGGCTTCAGCGATCTTCTCGCTGATGGTGCCTTTGACTTTGACCGGAGACTTCTCCTGGTTAGGTTTTGGGGTCGTGGGCTTAAGGTTTGGGGTTTAGGTTTTCAGGTTTAGGGTTTACGGTTCAGGTTTTCAGGCTTAGGGTTTGGGGTGAGAGTTTGGGGGTTTAGGGTTGGGGGTTGGGGGTTGGGATTTTGAGTTTGGGGTGTAGGGCTTAAGGGTTTAGGGGCAGCATCCTCTTCGAAGTAACACGGAATTCTAGGCAGCACCCTTTCAAAGGAGGGGTTGTACACTGCGCTACGACTGCTACTACTGCTACCAGGCTAGAAGGGCTTGAGCCGAAACCCTCTTCGGGCCCATCATCTTAGAACTACAGGGACCTTAGCAGTTACCAATACCGGGGCCAGTCCAAGACCCTGGGTGTACCTGAAGAGGAACCGTCATTTTAACAGAAACAGGTAGCTTTTCACAGTCACTGAACCGTCTTGACTATGCAATGCTGGCTATCGAGCTTGCCCAAACCAAGGCCCAAATACAGGCTGGGTGAGGCCCTAATGAATGCTGAACTAATATGAGGACTTCTCAAAACACGGACCTCATAAATATACCACCAAGAAGCAGGTTCCTGGCAATCCCACATTCTAGACAAGACTGCCTTACAGCGCCTTTAAAACAAATTTCTAGACCGCTCTGAGCTTTTGTCGGGTTGATGGCTTGGGTGTAGGGTTTAGGTGTTCGCAGGTATGGATTCAGGCTTAGGAGTTCAAACACACACCAATATCGTAGGAGGATCCTCGAATGAGACTGGCACTCCACTGTGGCAGAAGCCACTGCATGACCATTGCCACACAAACCGGGCGAACGGTAGGGTGTAGGGTTTAGGGATTCGGGTTTAGGGGTGCAGTAAACCGGCCCCAAGCTAAGCGAGAACTCCACATCCCACCGAAACGTGACGGACAGTGGAGCTTTTAGGCCTTCGTTGCGGGTTTCATGAAAATTTGGGGGAGGGTAGGGCTCTGCAGGACTATGTCAACAAAACGAACTTTTGCCCTCTAACTCCATAAACCGCAAACCCTAAACCCTAAACCCTCACCCCCCCCCCAACCCTAAACCCTTAAACCCTAAACCCCAAACCCTAAACCCTAAACCCTAAACTATGCAATGGCCAGGCTTCCTTCTGCACTGGGTTTGGAGCAGTGGGAAGGCCTGGCAGCCAGATGGGCAAAACAGGCTTAGGGTTTAGGGTTTAGGGTTTAGATTTCAGGGTTTAGGGCTTAGGGACCCCACTATGGCTGTACTCCTTTGTATAGGAGCCCAGAATGGTACCCCTGATTTTAGGAAGCCTTTGTGACCTACTAGGAATAAAACACAAGGGTGTAGGGTCTAGAGCTTTGTAGGACTAAGGATTTGGCGGGTAGGATTTTTGATTGGGGTTTAGGCTCTGGGGTGTGGGGGGGTGAGGTCTAAAGTTTAGGGTTTGGGTGCCTAGGGTCCAGTGGGTTTGGGATCTTTAGGGTCAGCCCATCCTTGCATGATCTCACAGAGGTGCAGCGCTAATCCCGGATCCCTCAAAACAGCTGCAGCTGTCTAACGCCCGGCCTCTTCTTGACAAGTACGTTTTGGTCCAGGGAGACAAAGTAAGGAAGTACTTACCCTCAACCCTAAATTCTAAACCCTAAACCCTAAACTATAAACCCTAGCCGACGTATCACAGGCCTTGGGACATCCATGTAGGGTTTAAGGTGCAGGCTCCAAAGGCTACCTAGATCCTCAAACCCTGAACCATACATGCACTATTTGGGGGATCCAAAAATTAGGGTCCCATTTTGATACCCCGAAATATTGGGTGCCGTAATATAATGTGTATCAGAAGAGGGTCCATAATTTTGAGAATCACCTGCTCGTAACCAAACGCACGTCAAAGGGACTACCAACTGATTTTGAGGTCCATTTGAGGTACCCAATACCACACATGTTTGTACAAGGAATCTCGGACAATGATATTAGCAACTACTGCTGATGGAGAGAATCTTGCACCACCTGAAGTCCCTAAAGACCTAGGAAGTACAACAATTTAGGGGCCCTAAGTGGTGCAAGATTTCCTCCATCAACAGTATTTAGCCTTCTACACCCTAAACCCTGAACCCTAAACTCTAAACCCTAAACCCTAAGCCTTCCACATCACACCTTGTTTGACAAAAGCCGGTTGCATGGCGAGTAGCTTGCATCTTCCGCAGGGGCATCACTTCGACTCCTGATCTGGGGATGTTCCCCAGACAAGGGGCTTTAAGGTTTAGGGTTTAGGGTTTAGGCTTTAAGGTTCAGGGTCTAGGATTTGGTGGGGTGCAGGGTCTCGGTTTGGGGTTAAGGGCTCAGGGGCCTAAACGGGACTAAAAACCTATCATGTTGAGGCCTATTTTGCTGCTACCAAGGCTACGTATGGACTATGTGGCTATGGGAATGACTCAGAAATCCTTTTGGGGATTTGGGGTTTAGGGTTTAGGATTTAGGGTTTGGGATTTAGGATTTAGGCGATTTAAGGTTTAGGGTATCCCTGGGCCTTTACTTAACCGGAAACCTACATGTGGATTTCAGAGCTGAGTGGTCCCTTTTTGGGAGGTCCCCATAATGAGGACTATAGAAGTTAATCTGGAAGTATACAAGAAGGACAAGTTCGGAACCTTTCCCTCCCGTTCGGACCGAAGAGGTCCAAATTTTGCCGTGCCCGTGCCCATGGGCTTCTGCCTGATAGGCGTGAAGTGCCCCCTGAAACCCTCCTTGGAGGGTCATGGGGACTTAGTAAGTAGGTTAATAACCCCTATAAGCCAGATAATAACCCCAATTATCCCCAATATCATTCTACTCAGTCCCCATGACCCTCCAAGTAGGCCCTGGACCCCAGATGGGAGCAGGATGATTTTTCGGGATACCTTGGTATAACGTCACACAAGATGTTTTCTATCAAGACAAAGCAGAGTGGCCGTTGAAAGGTTTTAGGGTTTAGGGGTTCAAGGTCCAAACCGCGACCCTTAACCCTAAACCCTAAACCCCCCTTACCCCAAGACACTCCACTCCAAACACCAAGCCATGGCACTGTCCTTAAGTCCTTGAAGAAGGTTTACGGGTCTTTGCCCTGCGTCCTGTAGCACTACTTACATGTTTAGGGTTTAGGGTTTAGGTTTAGGGTTCAGAGTTCAGAGTTCAGTACTGTCCCCAACATAGGGAAAACCAAGAAAAGGGCCTACGTATGACCGAAGAGCGCCTAGCGTCCCAGACCCAGACTGTGAATCCGCAAATACGTCCTTGCCTAGACCCAAAACCCTCCGAACTCCGAGCAGAAATCTAAACCCTCAACTCTACGCCTTCGAGGGTTTAAGGCTTCAACGCCAAACAACAAATCCGCCAGCCTAGACGTCCCCAACCCTCAACCCTAAACAGCAAAAAATCCTCAAGGTCCTTATTATTTTAGGGCTTGGGGCTACCCAAATCCTACTACTGGCTCCTGAGCCCAATACATTCAGCCCTAAACCCCGTAGACCCAAAGCCGTGAGCCCTGAACCCAAAGCCCTGAAACCTAATCCCTAAAGCCCACCCAAACCCCAACACCCTAAAGCCCTAAACCCTACACCCCCCAACTCCTACGAAAGACCCGTAAAGCCCAAACCCTAAACTTCTAGGAACTCTTTGGACCCAAAATACCTGGTACCCCACTACTATTTAAGCCATATTCCTCAGGTAGTGGGGGTCCTGAGAGTCCCTAGGATAAACGAAATCTGAACCGATCTCTGCGCCTGCTCGCCTCGCGCGCTGGCACTCCCTCAGCAAGGCTGCCCGACACCTACCACGCGGTTTAGGGTTTAGGGTTTAGGGTTTAGGGTTCAGGGTTCAGGGTTTAGGGTTTAGGGTTTAGGGTACCCCAGGGGCTAGAAAGGATGTTCAGGGTTTGGGGTACAGGGCGTGGGGTCCGGGGTATAGGGTTCAGGGGCTATGGTTTTAAGGTTTAGGGTTTAAGGCTTAGGGTTTAAGGTTTTTTGGTAAGGTCTAGGGCATAGACCCTAAAGCCCACAATAGTAGTGCTTGTAATAGCAACTGCAAGAATACGAAAAGCATTGCAAACAACCGCAAGAATTTGGACGCTGCATCCAAACAAGGCCATTTTGCTGAGCAAGGCAGAGCATGATGGGAACCTTGAACCAGAAAAAGCTAAATTGCTAAATACCTGAACCCGAAGTTCCCCAAGTTACCGAACCCTGAAACCTAAATTGCTGAATACCTACATCCCAAGTTCCGTAAGTTACTGCACCCTAAACCTAAATTGCTAGATACTTGACCTAACTTCCCTAAGTTACTGCTCCCTGAACCCTCAATTCAATTGCTAGATACCTAAACCTAAGTTCACGAAGTTACTGAACTCTAAACCCTAAATTGCTAAGCCCCAAACCCGACCACACCCTAAACCCTACACCCTAAAACCCTGACCTCCCCGTGGCCTGGTCAAGCTCTGCCAAGGGTTCTACTTGCTCAAGGGGCTCAGCCGCCGCCAGTGTCCTCGGCCAACTGGGGTTTAGGCTTTAGGACTTATGCTTTAAGCAAGGTCTAGGGTTTAGAGCATTATAGATAGGAGCCTACATGGTTAAAATAAACACGAGTCATGTAAGGATTCCCAAAACCCTAAACCCTAAACCCCATTTTTCAGGTCTATTTTTCAGGTCTTCAGATTGCTTGGCAGGACGCGGGGCATAGCAAGGAGAAATGGAAAAGAAAAATGGAAACCTTGATATTTTGTTCGGGTATAGGGTTAAGGGTTACGGGGGCTTGGCAATTATACTTCAAGCCCTTACGAAACCTAATGATAGCCCCAACTATGCTAGTTCTTAACCTACTTACTAAGTGTGCCTGACCCTCCAAGCTTGTCACCAAAGTTTAGGGTTAAGGTTTTAGGGTTTAAGGTTGTTGCGGGCTCTAGGCTTGGGGTGCAAGGTTGAGGGCAGCATGATTCTTCAAACGGTACCCCCACATGCGACCGGTGCTCTAGCACGAACCCTAGTTGTTTAGGTTGGGCACACACACCTCTACCTCCTTTGATCCTACAATTGCTGGCTAGGTTACGGTTTCCCTCAAGCAACTTCAGGACATCGACAGCGGTATAACCCCCCAGAAGACTCCCCTATATAATCCCCCATTTAACCCCGTTTGAGGAGTTTTGACTGTAGCTCCCATGGAAATATTTGGGGCTAGATTACGGTTTGAGGTGCCCCATACTATGATCCGACAAGAAATCTAAGACCACAATACTAATACTTCTTCAGGCAAGGGGGGCTATATGGGGGTTTCCCTATAATTAGGGGTACTTTGGGAGGGTTTCATGAGAAGGACTATGGTATATTGGGGGTCTATATTAGAGATTATGTAGCAGCTTAGATGCCTAACAGTACCCCCGCCATCTCGCTCTTCAAGCCCGCACTCGTGACTTCTGGCGAAGGAATTTCAAAACTTCGCATGGTCAGCTCACAAACAACAAGAAGCTCTGGGACACTCACCCTTCCAGTAACTATCCTCAAGGGGCCTATAGTCCTCACTTATGTATATAGAATATGGCTTTGAGTATATTTTTACAAGATCCCCATATATTCCATATTCTATCTACTTAACGGGGGACTATATATTGAAGGGCTAGTACAACTCCTAATTGCGAGCCCTCAAGCCCTAAACCCTAAACCCTAAACCCCAAACCCTAAACCCTAAACCCTGGTCAAGGACACCTCAAGCAAAGCTTTTGTTCGACCCAGGGGCGCCGGAGGCTCCGCCGGTTCCGCACCTCCGGCCTCCTAGACGTTGTGTTTCGGATTTAGGTTATAGGGGTTATACTGGGGCTATATAGGGGTTATTTAGGGATGATATAGAGGTTATATAGGTGTCATGTAGGGATTGTATAGGGGTTATACTGGGGCTATGTAGGGGTTATATAGGGGTGGGTTATAATGGGGCTATATAGGGATAATGGAAAAGAAAATGGAAACTACTAGTGAGGGTCTAGGGTTTACTTGGGAGGGGTTTGGGGTTCGGGGTTCACCGTCTAGGGTTTGGAGGATAAGGGGGGGGTTCAATTTTCTTGTAGCCCCTAGGCCCTATCAGCTACATGATCACCCCAATTAACCTCCAGTATTAACCTACTTGCTGAATCCCCTTGACCGCCAACTAGGGCTTGGGGTTTAGGGCTTAGAGAGAAACATTTGGGAGTTTGGAGCCTAGGGTGGCGCCTGAATTTTCGGTTAAGGGCTCCAGGGTTTAGGATTTAGGGTTCGTGCTCCCTGCGGTCTTTCTTCCAGAAGTAGCAGCCGTCTGGGTCCTCTACCCGGGGTGCAGATTTCTTTCAGTAGGGCTGCCTCTTTCTCAGGTAATGGAAGATCTAGGAGGAGCTGAGTTCTAAGACATTTACACCCTAAACCTCACAACTCGAAAGCCTCAACCATCAGCTCTGAACCCTGAAGCCCATATAAAGTTACCATTACTCAAGGTTCCAAAATTTCATGAAGCTCAAAAGTTCTGAGTTTCAAAACAAATAATGGTAATAAACCCTAAATCCTAAGCCCTAAACCATAAGCCCTTAACCCCAAAGCCTAAACCCCTGAACCCCTAAACCTGAAACCCTAGGTCTGATCCTTGCGATTGGGAATTTTGCCATTCGCGCGTCAAAGACGCAATAGCTTCAGCAATTCAGCTTTGGATTTATGACTTAAGGTTTAGGATTCAGGGTTTAGAGTTTACGTGTTTTTGGATTTAGGATTTAGGGGCTGGGGGTTGGAGTTTAGAGGTTTGGGCCTATGGCTTGGAATCAGAATCAACCGCCACAATACTTCAAAAAGCAACAGCTGCAATTGCAAGAATGTGGTACACTTGGCGGCAAACATCCTTCGGCACAAGTTCAGTAGCTTTTAAGTGTGAGTCCGCAAGTGGGATGACCAGGATTTATGAACAGTACTATTGCCGCTTCAGAAGAGCTGTGGGCAGTCACCGTCCTGACATGAGCTTCCAGAAAGATTTCCAGCCTTGATGAAGGCTTTCACACTCCCCCACCACCAACCCCCCTTCCGCAAAATGAAACAGAGCCTTAAACCATGGACGTCATGCTGTGGATGCTAAAAAATACTGCATGAAAGTAAGTACCTTAAATTTTTGGAGTTATGGTATTATAGTACAGTTATGGTATTATAGTATACTATGGTCATGTGTATCAACAGTACTGTAGACTGTTGGTGCTAAAAAAAAGTTTAGAGTTGAGGGCTGAGGGTTGCATACGGTTGGGGCTAACAGGGTTTGGGGGTTAAGGGTTTAGGGTTTAGTGTTGCTTACGGTTGGGGCTAAAAGGGTTTGGGGTTTAAGAGTTTAGGGTTTAGGGTTATGGTTTGGGGTTGCTTAAGGTGGGGGCTAAAAGACACTAAGCTCTACAGAGAGCAAACTGGGTGTGTTTACCACAAGTACAGTTTAGAGAGGGTCAAGGGATACACCCTAACCTCTGGAACCCTAACCTCAGTGGCGGTTAGTAGGGAATATGGGAATACAATGAAGATATCATCTCTACATTATAGATGATGGATTCGCATATTTCCCACCAAGAATTGTCAAGTCTAGAGTCCTAAACCCTAAAACCCTTGAACCCTTGAACCCTAGAACCCTAAAACCTAAAACCCTCATCCCTAGAACCCTAATGGCGAGGGATTTTTCGGGGGGGAAAGGCCCGGTAGGCCTGCTCGCCGTCCTCACCACCTGGCCCCAAAGCAGCTCGGTTTAGGGTTTTTTGTTTATAGGACCTTTTCTCCATGTCACGAGTCCACGAAGATGCGGTTTAGGATTTAGAGTTTAGGGTTTGGGGCCTAGGATTTAGGGTTTGGGGCTCAGGGTTTAGGGTTTGGGGCTTAGGGTTTAGGGTTTGGGGCTTAGGGTTTAGGGTTTGGGGCTTAAGGTTTGAGGTTGTGGGTTTGGGTTCAGGGCTTGGTGTTTTCCCTTTACTGTAGGGATTAAAATTGGAGTTTGGGGTTTAGGGTTTAGGGAATTATGTGAGCTACAGTCCATATTTCCCATACCCTGGCAAAAGACATGGAAACGACTGCAATGGCGAATCACACGGCAAAGAAAATAGAAGCCAGAGTTCTAGGGGGGAGTATGTTATCCATGCAGGGTACTTAGGGGGCTGTAATTGGGTTACCGTAGAAGTATATTTTTACTTGGTTTACAGTTACCCTGAAACTTCAAGTAGGGGAGTCAGGGTCTGGGGGGCCGTTCGTCTTAGGGCTTTGTCTTTGGTTGTCTGAGATCTTAGCCTGAAACCTTTGCCTGCTTCCTGAAGTAGCGTATCATGACAGAAACCAGGAGTACATCTGCAAAGTCATCCGTCCCGCTGTCTTTGGGGGAGGGGAGCGATGACTTTTGAGGACGTATCCTTGGGGCCCTTGGTGAAAGCCGGGTATAGCTTATCATGAGTCGTGGCTGCACTTAAGCTTAGCCTGACCGTCTCTCACACAGTTCGCGAACCACATCCAGGTTCCTGCACAAGAACGTCTCTACAGGATTTGGGGGTTTCCTGAAATTGGGGTACCATTTTGGGGGTCCCCATAATAAGGACTATAGTATTTGGGGATCTATATTGGGGTCCCCCTATTTTGGGAAACTACCATTTGTATGGGAGTTCCATGTCACTTCACTGGAGCATATGAGCCATAGTCTAAACTCCTAGTATCCCCCTTTAATCTAATGGAGAATCAAATGGAAAAGAAAATGGAAAATGAAATGGAAACTGGGATTATATAGGGGATTCCAAGGGTTATAGTTTAAACTCCAAGTATCCCCCTTAATAACCCCTATAATAGTCCCCTAAACAATCCCCTGTATAACCCTCTTTAAGGAGTTTAGGCTATAATTCATACAATTTCTAGACCTCGCTCACAGGTCATTGCACAATGATGCCATGCAGCCTTGCACACCCAGAGCACAGCAAGCAGGAGTTTCTTGATGCGATGAACCGTCACAAACCCAAAACAAAGTTTAGGGTTTAGGCTTAGGAATTGCCTTTATGATCATGAGGGCCCAAATGTCTCTACGGCCTTGGATTTGAGACAACCTCGACTACACTCAACTATACTTCCTAGTGCCTGCCAAGGACCAGAAAAATAAGTACTCGTAACAGCGTAACAGTATCAGGCATCAACAAACCTAAAGATTCAGCCCTAACCCTAAACCCTAGAGCCTAAGGGTCCAAGTACCTAATAATCATATACTTACCCAAAACCAGTACTATGATATTCCTATTACCCAAAGCCCAAGTACCTAATTATTGGGTACATGGACCCTAAACCCTACACCCTAAACCCTGTATATCCCCATATACCCCTTTTAAAGGGGACCTACTTATTGGGTACATGGGCCCTAAACCCTACACCCTAAACCCTGTATATCCCTATATATCCCTTTTAAAGGGGACCTAATTATTGGGTACATGGACCCTTAACCCTACACCCTAAACCCTGTATATCCCTATATATCCCTTTTAAAGGGGACCTAATTATTGGGTACATGGGCCCTCTGGGAAATCCCCAAGGCCCTGAACTCGGGATCCCCGAGTCCAAGCCCAGTTCACTAAACTCGGTACCCTCAGGGTTTAGGGTTTAGGGTTTAGGGCTCGGTACTCAACTCTATTTGGAGGGTCAGGGACTATCAGGAGTACCTGTAAAAGGGTTTATAGGGGTTTTATAGGGCTTAGGAATTAGGACTTAGGGTTTAGGGTTTCCCAAAATTAGGGGTACGTTGTTAGGGGTCCCCATAAAAGGGACTATAGTATTTTGGGGTCTATATTGGGGTTCCCCTATTTTGGGAAACTACCATTTGGAGGGTCAGGGACGCTTAGCACGTACACTATCAGACCTGCAAGAGCCACACTTATCACCATCAGGAACTCACTTCTAAGGTTGAAACCATGGGCCCCTAGTATGGGCCCTTAACCCTGGGGTCCTTATATACCTACTATATACCCTATAAGTACCCTTAAGATTCCCTAGGATCCTCCTAAATGGCCTAAAATCCCACATTAGGGGCCCATACTTAACACCCTCTGATACTAAGTCCCTCTGACTCTGAAATCCCCGGCCCTAAGCTCGAAACCCTCAACACAAATCCAGGATCCCAAGGCCTTCAGCATTTCTTTCCCCTCTTTCGCTCTGGCGCTCCTGAAGGTGCTTGCAGTTAAGTATAGGTATGTTTCGGGCTTTGGGTTTCAGGGTTGAGGGTTCAGAGGTTTACGGGTGAGGGTTCAGAGCTTGAGGGCCGGGGCTCAATGCTCAGAATCTGAATTGCGGACCATGACTAGCTACTCTATGGATAGCCTAAACCCGAAATCCTAAACTCTTGACCCTACACCTACACCCTTAACCCTACAACCTAAGCCATGTACCCAGGGCAGAAGCTTGCCGTAGGGCCACATACCCTAAAATCTGGCCGCTTCACACTAATTTCCGAACCCGACATGAAACTTAGAGTTTAGGGTGTAGGGGGCCTATAAGGTTGAAACCACGGGCCCCTAAATATAGGCCCTTAACCCTGGGATCTCTATATACCTACTATATACCCTTCACGTACTTCTAAGGGTCCCTAGAATCCCCTCAAAAAGCCTAAGGGCCCTTGTTAGAGGTCCATACTTCCAACCTTAGATTTGCAATACTTCCTGAACCTGAAATTAAGCCACGTTGGGGCTACTTGCACATAAACCACCATTTTGTTGTGAGGTCGGGTGAGGCCAGTAGAAATTGCCCAGCTACTTGAAAAACACTTGAATTCATAAGGGAGCTTCTGAAAACAGGGGCCTGGGCAAGGGACATAAAATTGAAGAATTTTAGTACTTTTAGGGATCCCTCTTAAGGATTGTATATGTAAAAATTTTAGGAACTCCCATACTAGGCTTGCTAATGAAATGAGGAGCTATTGAGCCCTGTGGGATAGCCGCATGCGCTACTTGAAAGATGGCAAGCAACAATAAAAGAATCCTGCGCCCTAAATGCCCTAAACCCTAAACCTTGCTCCCCAAACCCTAAACCCTGAAACCTAAACCCTGAACCCTAAACCCTGAACCCTAAATGCCGCTTCAAAGCCCAGAAAGACAACATCCCAAGCGCACCTTCACGAAGGCCTTGTCCTTCTCCTCGCAAGCCGTGCACCAAGGATAGCGCATTGCAACGACGAGTACGGAGGCCTGCCAGGATTCGACGCTTGTGGGTTGGCGCTTTGGGGCACAGGGCTTGGCTAACGGGTAATGTTCACGGAAAGCATCCGCAAGGTCACACCCTGCACCTCCCTCTCTTAGGGCTCAAGTACAGCTACTGTGGGCCATACAAGCGGAATGTAGAGCACCGAGACCGTCGTGGAGGTTTGGGGTTAGCCTTAGGACTGGAAGTTTGGGGTTTGCAGCTTTAAGTTCACCCTAGAGCCTAGGGCTCCCAATTAACATTTATAAACGTCCGGGCCCACTGTATATCACTTGTGGACTTGTAGCCCAAGGTTGATAAACCATTCCTATGCCCGCTCCGAGAACCAGCAGTCCTGCGTGCTAAGCCGTAAAGAGGCCCCGTATGATAGTTTCCAGATATAATTTGCTCAACATAAACCCCCAAATCCTGTAGCCCGATCCAAACATTGCAGCCCCGAGCTTTGGAAACCACACCACATTAAGAGGTTACAACAGCACCACCCCCCAAACAAAAATGACCCCCCCCCTCCCTCCTGGGTTTGAGGAGCTCCTAGAAACGATTTGGCGCTTCACAAGGCCTGATAGGGTTCTAAATCTGGGGGGAGGGGGGGGGGTACCATTATAATCTCCGACATATGGAATCCGCAACCCCGTCATTATGTCAATATGTCAAGCGATCTGCACATGCGTATTTACATCTTTCTATGGCAGACATCGACATCATCATTGCCATTAGCATTTTCTGTAAAAACCTAAAACTGCTAACTCCTGTTTCTAATACCAGGAGGTGGTTGTTTATGTATGAATACTAAGAATTACTGCTGTAACTTCGGTACTGCCCCCACCCAGTAACAGTCCATATTAGGGGTCCTATTAAGGGCTATATATAACCATATTATACTTATTATCCAGCTGTTGCTAAGGGGGGGCAGTACCCAAGCTGTAACTATCTGATTTTGAGGTGGCCTTTGCCACTTCTTCGAGGCTTTGAGCCGTAAGCCGCCGGATGTTCAGAGCGCGGGGCAGTTCCACTTCATCCTCGTCCGGAAGATTCCTTGAACGATTTAGGGTCTAGGGTTTCCATGTTTTCCATTATCACTATAAAGCCTCTATATATACCCCCTAAATAATAGTAGCATCCATTTTCTCTTCCGTTATCCCTATAAAACCTCTATGTATACTCCCTATAATGGTAGCTTCCATTTTGTTCTCCATGATCCCAAGAAACAAATCACACCTTTTTTGATGGTCGCCAAGCGCTCCAAATGTTGGAACAGAAAGAAAAAGGACGGTTGACGCATCGGCGTCGCCAGCAATCTCACAGTGAAGTTGGGGGAGTAGCGTGTTATGATATACAAGCTGTAGACGTACAACGTCAGGCAGCCGACAAGGAACGTCCTTGCAGATATTGTGTGCGCTTTGAGGAGTGTAGCGCCTGCTACGTGGATTTCCCAAACTTGCTCATGAAAGGCTCAAAAGCTGCCATGATGAGGACAAACATCTAAACTAGCAGCGCAGCGTTTCGGGCCACGGTTCAACCGCACATCACTATGCACTTGACTAAGGATGCAGCTTGAACAAAGGATGTCCTTCAGTTGACGTGTCCCTTTCTTTGCGAAGCCATATGCCCCTGTCAACCTCAAAACCCTCGGCCGAGGGTAGGTGTATCTCTGTCCAAGGGGGTCCATCTCACATAAGGCGGGTTAGGTAACCTACTTGGAATGTGTTACGCCATAGTTACAATGGGCTTATTAAGGGATTTCAATATATCACCGTGGCTTTCTCTGCAGGTTTAGAAGGCCATGTAAGCATTCGTACACTGAAGACTCTCACATAGCATGCCCATGTATACCTTTGGCAACCAACACGACTGATTCCTCTGACGGGAGCCTGCAGCACCAAACTTTTCTGGGTGCATCTTCATTGAGCCCGATATTAAGTATATAATTTGAGTTAGGCCCCCACCCACTAATAGTGACCACGAGTGATAACGGTGAAGATATTAACGTCCTTACCTATTCCTCGTGTACCACTATTACTGGGTGGGGGCCCGACCTGGTATGTAACGACAGCTATCAGGACCGTGATTGAAATAGTTCTCAGGACTGTCAGCACTATAACCATCCACCCAGTACAGTATGATTCATATCAAAGGTCCTAACACTAATGCCCGGACATGGACCCGTAAATATTTCCTGGGTCCTGACTATAGGTCCTTAACTTGCCAATTTGGGATTTATGAGGTACCTTGTACCACAGAATAGGTAGATAAGGACCCCAGAATTTCCAACCTTGGCTCTTTTGACGGGGCAAATTCATCCCACAAAGTCGCAGATGGGACCTACTTGGAAGGTCAGGGCAATCAGAACCCAATCACAACCATAGTTCTAATCTGATTATAAGCACCCTAAACCCTGAAGCCTAAAGTCTCCTGACATGGTCATACTTGCGCTCTAAGTGGCAGCTATATTTGCGCGAGAACTACATTGAATTTGCAATTATGAGTAAGCCTGGGTTTGGGGGTTAGGGTTTAGAGTTTAAATAGGGTAAGCTCTTTCCCCCAAATTCATGCAGAAAAGACTCCTGTCCTCACGCTTCCAGTCTCGAGGTAAGCCAAAGGAGGCTTCCTCCTTGAAGGGTCGATCCCAACGATGCTGAATCCTGGGTTTCATTTAGGGTTTTTATACAACCAGAGGACTTTTACGTCTGCCCACAGGACACTGATCGACCTCATTTAGGGTTTAGGGCTTAAGATTCACACCCTAAACCCTAAACCCTGGATAAAGCAGTAGTTTCCATTTGCTTTTCCATGCCCCGATATACCTCTATGTAATCCCTTTTTGGGGGGAGCTCAAGGGATGGTCTGGCACTGGAAAGATAGTTGCCCATAGGCATTAGTGGGAAAGAAAACGGAAACTACTACATTATGATAGGATATGTATGTATGTATGTCTCTCTCTCTCTCTCTATATATATATATCATATTTGTGGGTTATGTAGGGATAGTACCACAATAATGTCGAATCCCGAGTAGTGCGGGGTTCCCCAATGAAGTATTATTCAACAATTATTCTGGACCCCCTATTCGATTTGGGGAGTCCCAATAAAGTATTTTTTTGTTGGCCGGAAAAATTGGTAAAGTTTTGATCAAAGTCCTTGCCAATTGGTTTTGGAAAGATTTTCTATGATTTTAATCAGATTGTAATTGCTTTTACTTGGTTTTCAAGACCAGGCCGTTTAACGCAAAGGCTGAAGGCTCTGCCATTCCTATTCTCTGGAAAGCTAGACCGAGCAAGCCCTTATGAATTCAATAGGAGCCGAAGGATCCCTCTTCCTTTATTGCTTTTCATAGGAGTCATAGGATCCCCCAGACCCCCAATTTGTTTTGAGGCCTTTTTTTAATAGGGGCTCCCCTTCTTGTTTGGGTGGGGCCCACACTAATCAGGATCCAAATATAATGGAAAAGCTACTGGACATGAAGGGGAATCTGTTGGTCCTGTCTCAAGGCGTATGAAGGGATGTACGGGGGCATGGCTTTTGAACCTGGGGCGGCATATGGGTTATATAGATATATGTATATATATCTATATCTCCACATATAGAGAAGTGTATAATATATATATATAGACAAAAGACGAAAAAGCTGGAACATACTATATCGCAACATGGTACAAGTAAAAGAAATGTATAACGATACCACTTCAATACTGAAGAATCAAATGGGCATTCATTTAAAGAATGAACTTAAAACTAGAGATAGACCTAGGTTAAATCAAAGTATACAAAGAACACCTACATTGGGCCCTAAAGCCTGTGAATGTAGCCTACATAGGGTAGGGTTTAGGAAATTTAGGGCTCTAGGTTTAGGGTTAACGGTGGCTGTGTAGGACGCAAGTCGTGGTGTCGACGTCATGTTCCTTTTTCTCATTCGCCATTCTACTCCTAAGACTCCCGTAAGGATCTTTGCATATGACGGTATATATGTACGTCCGTTTAGTCTGAACAACTCCTATTCTAGCAAACACGCAACAATGCAAGGATCTATCTCTCAGGGCACGTGGTTGAAACGCCGAATATTCAGAGATTGCTGGGAGATTCCGCCTGGCAAAATTTGTTTCGAGGAAACCAATACAGCCCGGCTACGAAGCACGGAGAACTTCATAGAAACCGTGAAAACCTCAACCCAGGCAATGCGTCACTGCCTGGAAAAATCTCTCTGCACCCAGCAACCCTCAATGCCACGTACGAAGCCTATGATGCCTCATATTTGTGCATAGCCCAGCAGCTGCTTGCGCAGAAGAAGCACAATTCCTAGGCGGTGTTGTAGGCCCGCTTTGTACGGAAGATCTAATTAGGTCAAGTTCTACTGCAAGCAGGAACCTGAAGCAGGGAGCCCCCATCTCCTTCAGGCAGTTTTTGTGACTCAGGAATGCAAGGGCGGCAGAAAATCTGATAGGTATCCTTCGGGACGTTCTTCAGTAAAAGCAATACAGACACCCGTAATCCATGTATAGTCCACATATATCTCGAGGTCCCCAAGCGTGATCCTCTCCTTTCATGATGCCCCCACACCACGTAGTAATAAAGGCATTGGGGGACAATCTAGTATGCGGGAGGGCCGGGGCACTATTACGAGTGGGACCTGTTTCCCTATACGTTCAAGCCTGAACCTGTTCATGGCCACAAGTGTGGACCCAGCTGCCCGAAGAGCTCCCGCCAATGCTGGGGCCGGCCAGCCGTTCCGAGCGTGAAGCTTCCGGCAAAATGTCCTGTTTTGTTTCTTGGGGGATTCGCGGATCAGGGGATTCGGGGAATCCAAGGCTTGCTTGTCCGCGTTGTCCCAAAACCCTGAACCGAGAAGTCCTCCCTGAGCTCCATTACCCACCGCAGCCGTTCAGCTTCCGCTGTACCCATGCAGCCTCAGTCCAGCCGTAATCACGTCCCCATGACCAACCAAAACTCACACAGTGCCATTACGTATGTATATATATATATTTATTAATACTTCTCTATGGATGTACATATATATATACACACACACACATGTTTTCTTTGTTGCGGGAACATTGGTCATTGGAGGGCCCAGAATTCGGGGGGGGAGGGGGGAGTCATAATTAGGGGAGGGAGTTGCAGCGCATGTTTTTGCTTTATCCACCCTTCTTCCATTTCTGTGTGGTAAAGGCCAATTAGAGACATGATTGTTGCGGCTTGCATGGCCATACAGCATCGCAAGGTTAGAATCTCGGTCAAACTACAAAACTACACATCCCGAACAGCAGACAACGTCAGGGGGAAGCCGTGTGCTGCGCCGGACGGCATCAAATTTCTTCACCGACGCTGATTAGAATCCGAACCCACATAAACCCCAAGTGACGAAGCCCAACCAAATCAGAGTCGAAACGCACACAGCTACCTTCCTGGCAAGACATTCAACTAACTACTATTCACGTGTCGGCATGCAGGACCCATGGCTCCAGTCCAAGAACTGCAGCTTGCATGGTCATACAGCATCTGGTGTTTAGGGTTTTGGGGCTTAGGGCCCTGCAGGCGAACGGGGCTTAAAAGCCGTTGATATTCGGGGTAACGCTTCAAGCTTCATGCAATAAGCGTACTTCTTACCTACATCGGCACTTGCAACGTCACTTGACACTCGCCCTGAACTTCTACATGCGTGCCTGGCAGCCGCAGGAAACCAAAACCCGGTCGAATTGGAACTCCGCTTCCACAGCCGCTGTCTCATCTCGCCCGCATCCGGGCCTCTGTGCGCTGATCCATGACTGGCTGTGGCTCGAGATTTGATTCTTCACTTTTTTCATGTTCACTCTTATTATTATTAGTATATTAATATTATTAGTATTATTATTATTCTGGGTTGGGATTGGAGCCTGAAAGCTGTTGTGTTGGGAGGGACCTTTGATTTCGGGTATGCGCCTACGATACAGCATATGACCCACAGAGATCTCCGTAGGTGCCTGGACATGCAGAGCCAGGAAAGATGATGAACATGAAACCCAACTCCCGTTGGGAGTTAGGGTTTAGGGTTTAG
>CAJNIZ010013470.1:85417-98977 GCA_905231905.1 Symbiodinium pilosum
CTTTACTGGCTTGCTGTTGAGGAATTTAAAACAAATTATTACCATAATGGGTATATATAGGAATTAAAATGGTTTCGCCAATATAGTAACCTAAGTTAAGTTCCTTAACAGCAACCCAGTTTATCATTCCATGTCTTAGGAGGACCCCCACCCTGTAATAGTAGTATAATAAGAATATAAGAGGACCCTAATATAATCCCTATTATCCCTTGTAGTTACTATTACTGGGTGGGGGTCCACCTAATGCATGTCTTATTCTTGAAAACAAGCCGAAGGGCGCGAACAAACGCGCGGCAACGAGCCATCATGTCCTCGCAAGCACATGGCGATCTATGCTGATGAAGGGGTTCAGGGTTTAGGGTTAGGGTTTAGGGTTGGGGGTTCGGATGATGGAGAACCAAATGGAAACAAAAATGCGAAATGAAGTGAAAACTGGGATTGTAGAGGGATTTATCTTGGGTAAGCGGCGGCTTTGGTAAACCGAATCCCCAAATTCTGTTCCTACTATAACCATATGATAAGTTTAAGGCCCTAAACCCTAAACCCTAAACTCTAATTTTGGGGTACCCCAGAAAAACATTCATTACATACGGTACAGCTCACGGATTGAGGTGCTAAGCTTGACTTCAAACACGGTTTAGGGTTTAGGGTTTAGGGTTTACGGATTGAAGCCGCCCCCACCCCTAAGCATCTCTGAAGGATAACTGGGTTGCTATTGCGGAACTTAAGTATTAAGTTACCATAATGGGTATTAATTATGCTTATATAGTAACTTAAAATAAGTTCGTGAACAGCAACCCAGTAGTGCCGCGTCCAAGCTTTCTTGGCAGTAAGGGCGAGGGGAATGTCCAACGGTTGAAGGCTCAGGGATTTAGGGTTTTAGGAACTTAGGGTTTAGGGTTTAGGGCCTAGGGTTTAGGGCTTGGAGTTTAGGGTTTCGGGGCAAATAAGTGGCAAGTCATGCAATAGATCAAAGTGCAGGAGTTTCTGAAAAAGAGAGGTCCTTTTCAGGTAATGCGGGGCCTGAAAAACTAGAATAAGGTTTCGGAGCGCATTATACTATCATTGTGTAAGGGTTGCACGGGAATAACCTTGGTGCGTACTCAAGCATCTACAATAATCCCCTTCCCTGAATAATAAACCCTCCCCCCCTCCCCACCCCCCAAATCGCAAATACTTCCCACATAACCCTAAGCCCAACCCTACACCCTAAACCCGATTATATATATATATATATATATTTGGAATATTGAATATTAAGGATGGGGGGGTTCAATATCAGGGAGAGGGGATTATCCTGAAGACGCAGTCTCCACACCTGGGGTATACCTCTACAGCCATGTGAGCTGTAGTCTAAACTCCTTAAAGGGGGCTATAGGGGGGATTGGAGAGGGGACTACTATAAGGCTATTAAGGGCAATACTAGGACTTTAGACTATAGCTCATGTCATTGTTTCAAGCTCCAAAGCCCTACATATCCCCTTCAAAGGGACTCTGACTGCTATGTATACCCTTGAAAGCCCCACAAAAACTCCTGGAGCCGGAAAATGGTTCGACTCCAAACCGGGAAAACTGCAAAACCCAAAGTCCAGGATAATAGTGTCCATACGTGATAATAAGGACCATATAAGGGTCCTTGTATATTCCACTTATACCACTGTTCCAGGGTGGAGGGCCTCCCAATACTATAGTCTGGAAGCCCCTTAGGCCTATAATGCACAATATTGCTGTAAATATGTAAGTCCTTCGGGTTATACCACAGTAAAAGATCAAGAATTCTTCCTAAGAGGGGAGGAATAGTTGGTACCGCAATTTGGAAAATGAACGAAATAACGCTCACAGTTGCGGCCTCCATTGTGGCAGCAGCTTTATCCTGAGCAGCTCATGTTGGCAAAAACTAAAAGTCTTCAAAAGCTGACATATGACACATGGTTCAGAAATCGTACCAGAATCCCTTCAAGGGTATGTCGTGCAGAGAAAGACAAAACCTGAAATCCAAAACCGTTGATCCTCCTGATATCACCTACTTGGAGGGTCATGGGGACTTAGTAAATAGGTTAATAACCCCTATAAGCCATATAGTAAGCCCATTTATCCCTATTATTAACCTACTTACGAAGTCCCCCTGACCCCCCAAGTATGCTTTCAGGGAGGCTCCATCTTCGCGCTTGTCCGATTCTTCGGATCTGAAAACGGTTTAGGGTTTAGGGTTTGGTGTTTATAACCCTTGTTATAATCCCCCTTAATGGCCCTCTAGGAATTGTAAGTAATGGTATAACCCTAGCTATAACCAGTTCAGTAACTGGCGAGTCCCGTGACCCTTCAAGTTCAGTAACTACAGAGTCCCGTGACCCTTCAAGTAGTCTTCGACGATTGCTCAACAAATAAGCATTCTGGCTGTTCGCATGCTTCGGCCATTACCTGCACTCCCCCCCAAACTAAGGTGCAACCCCAAAAAGGGTACTTGAAAAGTCAGCACAGTCCGTTCAAAGGGGCCAACGTGGGGTTCCACGCAAATCCATGATTTGGGGGAACCTTTATCCCCTAAACCCTAAGCCCTATTCCCTAAACCCTAAAGCCTAAACCTTATTCTGGAAGCTCCATCTCCCTGTCTCCGAAGGAGCCTCGTCTTCCGCCTGTGCTGCGGAAAAAGCGGATGCTGCAAACCTGACCAGGCAGGGCCCACTTGACACCGCATCAGCTTACCATAAGGGTCCATGTAGGTAATATTTATGGACTTAGGGGCCCACGTCGGTTTTATCTATAGACGTAGAGCCCCAGAGTTACTGCTGGGGCCCAAATAAATATGATAAGGTGTTGGGGCATAACGTTGCAGTTCTATAAGGGTTATGAAAGGAGCATACTTGTAAGTAGTCAGGCTTCCACAGTTCTTGGAAGTCGGGGGCACTTGGCAATCTTAGCAAGCATATTGAAAGCTCCCCGAAGCCATAGGAAAACCGAACTTAGCCTTAAAGCTACTTACCAAGTTCCCCTGACCACCAGTGTAGGTTCCACGGCTTAGGATTTAGGATGTTGGGTCTAGGATTTCCAATGTACTGTGCGGCGTACAATTCAGGAATGTAAGCTTTGTGATCTGAGGCCAAGGGCCGAAGGCAAAGTTTAGGATTTCAGGTCGCGTGGAAAGGTTTAGGGCTTAGGAACATTCTGGTGAGAGGACAAACAATAATCATGAGCACTACAATGGTCTGGCTGCGAGACTTCTTGGATTCACTAGCCGCAGTACTGCATTCGGCTGCGAACAGGCTGCTGCTTTGCCAGCGCGCACTCCTTCTCGAGAAACTTCTGCTGACGGGTCGAGAAGAGCGACAGGTTGGCATGCACCACGCGATACCTTCGTCACAGGGGTCATGTGTGCACATTTCTCGGCATGGTGGTGCCCTTGGGGAGCCTAAGGATACATTGGGGTCCCAAGTCCCCCTAAAACCATTTTGAATCACTCGCGTGCGAGGCATGCTCAGAAACATTGGTCTATTTTGGTGTACGCGGGGGCTATGTGGTGTAAGGGTCAGCTTCTAGAACGTCTCAGCGCCATCCGACTCACGACAACCTCTCTACTATCTGCACTTTAGGAAGTAGGCGTCTGCTGACATAAGTGGAACAGCAAGATGTCTGATCGGAATCCTAGATGATCAGAGAAATTCTCGCAGTCCCCACCCCAAAAATTGGACCCTATAGCTATCATATTCTCACTAAATTGGGCCCCGCTTCGTGAAGCTTGGGGTTCCAAACACTCTTACTGCCAAACTCCCACACCCTCAAACCATCCATACTTTTCATCTGCAAAAGTGGGGGGTCCAACTGAGGACCCCTCTCTAAGGTTCGCAACGCAGTCTAGATTGTTCAATCACGTAGACAACCCCCAAATCCTGCACCCTACACTACACCCTTGTCGCCCATTTACTGATTTCTCATCTGTTCCGGGTTCATGCCACTTAGTAACTCCCAATAACTTGGGTTATTACCCTGCAGATAATCGCCATTTAGCGGGATTATATGTAGGGGCCTTAAGCCCAGATATAAGCTGTCACTAAGTCCCATGAACCTCAAGCAGGCCTTCCTAAAGGCTAGACCCTAGCCTAAACCCTTGTTGGACCTTCACAGGTGCATCCTTCAGCAACTGAGCCCAGGACATACGCTGACCTGCCTTCTCGCTCACATCATTGGCAAACTTGGCATGAGCAATGATGTCGTAGATCGTCTTGGGGGCCAGGCGACCATCCTCGCGACTTTGTTTAGGGTTTAGGGTTTCAGAGATTCAGGGTTGAGGGTTTAGGGTTTCAGGGTTTAGGGTTTATTTAGTGTTTCAAGGTGTAGGGTTTAGGGTTTCAGGATTTGAGGATTTCAGGGTTTCAGGGTTTCAGGGTTTAGGGTTTCAGGGCTTCAGGATGACTCAAATGGAAGAGCAAGGGGACAACGAAATGAAAGCTGGGCTAGAAAGAAATACATACTCATATGAGCCATAGTCTAAACTCCTAGTATCCTCCTCAATAAGCCCTAGAATACTCTCCTATACTCCCCTATATAAACCCCCTCCCTTTTATGAATTTATGCTACAGTTCATACGGGGGTTCAGAGTGTGGGTGCAAGGCTTGAAGATGAGGATCTACGGTTCAAGGCTTAGGCTGAAGGGTTTAGGGTTTAGGGTTTTAGGGTTTAGGGTTTAGGGTTTAGGGCTTTGGCTGTAGGGCTTCATGCTTAGGACATGTTGAGCTGAGGTCTAAACTCCTGTCATCCTCCTTACTAATCCCTGTGGTTATCCCCTATATAAGCCCCTATATAGTCCCCCTTAAGTAGATAGAATCTGGCTTTGGGTACATTATAGAGGGAGATCATTGTGAACACTGCGGCATATGGAAACTTTGCACCCCTAAACTCTAAATCCTAAACCCTAAACCCTAAACCGCTCAAGAGCCCTAGAAGTATATTCCATAGCACTGTCATTCCTCGGGCATAAGGTATGTCATGTGGTGCAAGATTTTGAACAGCACACAGAGGCCAGATAAGAGCTAATCCTTCCCCGAGGAATTGGCCTCCCCGCCCCCAATATAGTGCCAGTACATGTGTATATTCATATAGATATATATATATATACATATATATATATATGTGGAGTAACTGAGATAATTAGGGAGTGGGGAGGTTTATTCCTAAGTGGTTACTGTTGCAAAGAGCTCGGGTGTGAAGTGGAACTGTTTAGTCGAGGGGCTTGCGGTTTAAGATGTCAAGGCATAAGGTGTCAAACAAATGCCAATCAAGAACTCGGCTTTGAAGCTATAGGGTTTAGGGCTTAGGAAAACAGTCAACTTACTGACAGGTGGTACTCTACTGTCCCTAATGGTCACCACTATGGATTCCACTAGCGTTCCGTCCCTATACCGAGCCAAATTTTGAACTCGGAGTATGCACAAGTCCATACTCAGGCTCTTTGTAACTTTGAACCTTTTGCCAAATTCTTCTGCCTGCGCATCACTGGATCGCTTGGCAGGGCAACAACGACGCCCGCCCTTAAGCCCAACCCTCCTAACGGCACCCAACCCCCCTAGCAGTCTCTAATTGGGCAGATCCTGGGAAGGGGTGTTGGTTCTCATGATGTACACGAAACCCCAGATCCTAAACCCTGAACCCTAAGCCCCAAACCCCAAACCCTCAACCCTATTAAACCCTAAGCCCCTAAACCCTGAACCTTGAGCCCTAAACCCCTGAACCCTAAACCCTAAGCCCCTAAACCCTCAACCCCATTAAACCCTAAGCCCCCGAACCCTAAGCCCCTGAACCCTAAGCCCCTAAACCCTAAGCCCCTGAACCCTAAGCCCCTAAACCCTAAGCCCCTGAACCCTAAGCCCCTGAACCCTAAGCCATTAAACCCTGAACCCTAAGCTGTCCGGCCTGCGGGTGCGCCTGCTGAACGGCTCTCGCCAACCACTTCACACGGGCGTCGGGCTTCATGGCCAGAACCTTTGATTGCTTGGGAGGGTTTAGGGTTTCAAGTTTAGGGTTTAGGGCTTGGAGCCTTTAAAAAGGGATATAGATATAGGGGTAGATAGGGGTAGATAGGGGTAGAGTGGAGTAGATAAGGTTTGGGGTTTAGGGGTTGGAGGTTCATGTGACTTTTTACGTACCTATAAGTGGGGGTATTGCCCTACTTCTAGTTGGGGTAACCCCTGTAAGGCCATTTAAGGGGCTTACAAGTAGGGCTATAAGACCCTAAACCCTAAACCCTTAAGCCCAGTTATAAGTAGTTGCTGGGCCTCCGACTAGAGAAACCTTACACCATGGGTTGGGCGCCCATCCACTACTAGTGACCACAGAGGGTTTAGGGTTTAGGGTTTAGGGTTTGGGGGTTCGGGTCGTGACATAGTCCCAGTATACCGCCAGCACTGATTGAGACCCTAGCCCGACTTATGCCTTAAAAGGCGAAGAAGCCAAAAGATTAGGAACACAGCCCTCATGAGCCTCAACACGGGCTCTAGGCAACCCCAGCCACAAAACAAGGACCCTCTTCAATCTTAGTAAAGTGATATCATAGTGACAGGGTCCTTTTTTGGCGGCTGGGGTTCCAAAATGTCCCGACTACCTAGACCTAGCCGACTCATGAGGCCCCCTGACCATAAAGGGTTCGGAATTAGGGTTTTGGAATTAAACAAATAGAATAAGGTTTGGGGTATGGTACATATGTATATATTCTGATGTGTGACGCTAAAATGGAGCCCATATAGAGACTCCGCAAGAGGACGGTGCTCTATGTGAGCCCTTTTAGTTTTGAAGGAAGATAGCTGCGAAGGCTCTGTGTGGCCCCGAGATACAACCTCTCATTCCCTACATAGGATTGTTTTTGAAAAGCCTCCGCACCCGCCACAGAAACCTCCATCGCCGTTGCAGGCTTTCGAAACGACTAGGCTCGCACCCTAAGCCCCTGAACGACGAAAGCCCTCAACCCCAAACCCTGAAACTCCAAAACAGGACCCCTATTCAAAAACTCTGCTGCCGCCTGCTTCAAGTCAGTTTGGACATTGCTTGGAGCCGACTCCTCCTTGGCCGCCTTACCCGGGCCTACCTGGCACGAGAAGTAGTTGAGATAGATATCTATTTGTATTTACTTATTTACTTGCTTAGTTAGAGGGAGACAACATATGCATATATGGGTAGGTTTATCTTAGACTACGCACATATATGCGTGTATACATATATATAAATATATTATGTACCCATATGTATATCATATCTCTACCTGTAGAGTCTACGATAGTGAGTCTAGGTTTAAGGCTTAAGGGCTTAGGGTTCAAAATTTCGGTTGGAGGTTTCTACGGGAGAGGGGGTGTGAACAGGGTTTAAAACAATGGTAAAACACACCAACCAATAGCAGAGCAACGAGGGTCACATCAGCTGACCCTGCTACATAACAAACTATATTGTAAACCACGACATTTCGAACTGCGATCAAAATCCATCACCGGAGTATTAGCAACAATGATGACGACGATGATGATGATGGCGATGATCATGATGATTGCGAAATATGTGTTGATGTAGGCACCATTGCAACAGGAACTACGAGGAAAATGCCGGCAAAGACAAGAATTCAGCATCGGGATAGCTGTCAGAAGTACTAAGCTCAAAGCACGGCATGTAAGCTCAAACTTCACGACCCCCCCCCCGCCCCCCGCTTTTTCTCAGGAAACCTATGCAGGGCCAGAGCCACGCACTACACTGTAGATGCTACTGCTTCAACCCTCATCCCCAAAGGCTACACCCTGATCCCTAAACCTCCATCCCTAAACCCTACACCCCAAACCTTAATCCCTAAACCTAAACACCTAATCCCTAAACCTACATCCCTAAAACCCTACACCCCAAACCTTAATCCCCAAACCTAAACACCTAAACCCTAAACCCTAAACCGTGTCGGCAAGGGTGCTCTCTGCTCGTTGCCTTTGCGTCTGCTGACAACCTGCCGCATTTGGAAGGTTTAGGGGTTCAGAGGGTCTTCAGGTTTAGAGGTCTAGGGGGGTTACGGGATGAAGAACGTCTAGGGCGAATCTAGGGCGTGGGAGGATGGGGGGCTTATACGCGGATTTCTAGGGCTTGCAGGGTTCAGGGGGATTTGGGGTGTAAGTGGTTTAGAGGTCAAGGGCTAAAGAATTGTCAAGGGTTTAGGCACTGAAGTTGAATCACTTAAGCACATGTCGGCTGAACAGGTCTTAAACGAATGTACATGAGCTGGATTTGGCAAAGCCGGAGTGGGGGTGGGGGTGGGGGTAGTGCATGGTTAGGTGGACTTCCTGGCCTTTGACTTGAAACATCGCAAGCGCTGCACACAAAACAGCTGAACATGAGACCCTTTTCCTGCTTTAGGGGTCCTAAGCACCACAAGTCCTTATGAAGCCCCATTGAACTGGAACGAAGTCCATGGCCCTGTCTTGGTGGCAACGTGGGCTGCAATATCCTGATTAATTTGGCGTTTCAATCTCTATCCCCCGGGAAAGATCCGAGCAGGTTATGGGAAGAATATCGAATGCAAATCGGAAATGATGTTCAGGACCCGTCGAGGTTCTGCCGCGTCGTAACCCAACTATACTGATGCTTCCAGTCCTTGGCAGCCCCGCACGGACGACGCACCTAAACCCTGAAACCTAGTTAAGCCAAAGCACAAGAATTCAAAGCTCAGGCGGAACTTTGCGCGAAAACTTTGCCAGAAATGTGTATCCAAAAAAGCGAACATTGTCATCAGAGGCATTCAAAAGCGGACTCCGCTTTTGAGGAAAAAGGGTTGCGGAGTGGCAGTTAAGAGGCCTTCAACCCCAAAACCTGATCGCGAATGCCTCACAATCAAAGCACTGAAACCTTCAACCCTCAACGCTGCACCTCAAACCCGCATTCACACCCTGGACCTGAATCCTGAGAACCCGAAGCAAACTCATACACAACACCCACCATGAACCCGGAACCCTAAACAACTCCAAACCCGAGGCCCTACCTAAGGCCCCCCTAGGTACCAATGACACTGGCGATTAACCTGTAGTAATGGGTATCATTAGTACTGGTATGGGTATAAGGAGA
Source organism: Symbiodinium pilosum (assembly GCA_905231905.1). Taxonomy (NCBI): domain Eukaryota; class Dinophyceae; order Suessiales; family Symbiodiniaceae; genus Symbiodinium; species Symbiodinium pilosum. Next base: position 94,496 of record CAJNIZ010013470.1, read on the forward strand.
TTCAGGTGGACCCCAAACCGAACGAACCTTTACATAACCCCCGTTTCCATGTCATTTGCCATTTTTACATTCTTGGGGAAACATTCACAACCTATATAATCTCCATAATAAGGCCCCTACACCCTAAACCCTACACCCTAAACCCTAAGCCCTAAACCCAACCTCCGCTGGCAGCCGACGGTTCATGGGATTCGCATCTTCAGGGCCATCTGGCCTTCGCCTCAAAAGGAAACCCTAAACCCTAAACCCAAACTCAGGGGATATGGACAAGGTTTTAAGGGGTTTGGTAGCTAGGTAGGTAGATAAACGCCCAGCATCTCGGGGGATCTCCATGAACCGGGGTCTTCGGGGCGCAGGAAGTGGCCCAGCCAGAAGTGGGATAGTTTGTGAGGTCTGAAGGCTTCGGTTCTGGGGGAGTATGGCTTAAGGTTTGGGGCTTCGGATTAAAGCTGAGGGTACGGGCTCTAGGGCCTAAGTCTTGCGGCTGGTGGTTTTGGTTCACCGTTTGGGGTTTAAACCCTAAACCTAGGGCTTCGGCTTCGAAGAGTGGGGTTCAGGAATTCGGAATTAGGGATGGTCTGGCGTTTGGAGTTCTGGGAATAAGATTCAGAGCTTAGGACATTGTGGCTGGGTACCAGGATAAGGGCTGCTAAGGGGCTAAGCGCTTGCGGTTTAGTGCTTTGGGTTCAGGAATTAGATGGCAGGGTGTGGGGATTAGGTCCCACAACTTCAGCAGCAGGCTTTTGGCAAGAACTATTACGATTGGAGATTTTGCGTTTTGGGTTTAGGGCATACCGGAAGCGTCCTGCTTGAGTTCTGGAGTCGGGACAACTGTTGGGAAGCCCACTTGACACATTAATAGCCCGGTGCGTTTGCAAGGATGGCATGAGATATATCAAAGAGAATGCACCATTGATTCATCAACATCTGATAGGTTCCGTTGGTTTGGGGAGTAGCCTACACCCTACGCCCTAACCCCTTCCTATCTACTAAGTCCCCCTGACCCTCCCAGGTTGAAGGTTTAGACTCAAAACCTAGTTCATGCCACATTGCTTTGTAGCTGTTCAAAGGTGAGGCCAGGGGTCTCCGTAGGGGCCGTATCCAATATGGATATATGTGAGGGTTCGTGGAGTTTTGGGTTTCAGGGTTCGGGCTTAGCACCAAACATGTTGAGAGGCGTTGCTTGGTTTTAAGGTAGGCTGCCTGTCAATTGTTGACGGCGAGGGTAACCAGAGAGGATCAAAGTGCTCCTACCCTGAGACACTAGGACTTACGATAGGGCAGCGACATGAAGAACATGATGGCTATATAGCAGCAGCTCAGGTGTACTGCTAGCAACTGCGCCGTTCCCGACACCCGACAAAATCCAGCTCTCCCAAAAAAGAACTTCGCATGTCAGGGTCAGTGATGGAAGAAATCCGCAAGGGCTAGAGCGCTGTACTTCCTAGGTTAAAGGCATGTCAAGGTCAAAATCGAAGTAATGGTGGGAATCCTCATTGCTTGTAAACATGCCAATGAAGCCCCTTGTATGGTAGCTGTTTGTGCATGAGGTGATCTCCGAATTAGGGCACAATGTATACTAAACCCCAAACCCACTTAAAGCTTTTAAGAACTTACGCCAGCGTATTCCACAAACACACTCCCTCCAATCCACTTGGAGTGCTTGTTGCAGGTCTGGGTTTAAGGTTTAGGGTTTAGGGTTTAGGCGGGCGAAAGTTGAACATAGATACTTGGAGTCTTCAGGGGGCTTGGAATTCAACCCTAAACCTAAAACCCTAAAAACCTAAACCCTCAAGCACATATAAACTTACCATGACATGGGGTTCCCAAATTTCCTTAATGTAAAAACCTAAAAATCAAAAATCCACCCCCGAACCCTAAGTAATGGCAATAAACCCTGCACGTGAAAGCTCCACAAGCCAAATAAAAGCCCTGGATATTGCAAGCTTTATCCGACTCGCTGAGTTCCCCTAGTATCGAAACCCTATCTTTGGTAGGGTGTAAGAATCTAAAATTTAGGGACGAAACTTTACGATCTGGTCCTTTTCAAATAGCTTCAGAACTTGGAATGAAGATATTTTGGGACTATATAGACATATATATATAAATATAAACCCTAAACCCTAGACCCGAAACCCTAAACCCTACACCCTAAACCCTAGACCCTAAAACCCTAAACCCTAAACCTTAAACCCTAAACCCTAAACCCTAAAACCCAGTATAGCACCAGTTGGGGTAAAGTTGGGTGAGATCCTAGGGATGAGGCGTTTGTGACCCACCCGAGAACCCTAACGACGCCTTACACCCTGAAGACTCCCAGGTTGGGTTTAGGGTTTAGGGTTTAAGGTTTAGGGTTTAGGGTCTAGGGTTTAGGGTTTAGGATCTGGGATCAAGTGTTTGAGGGTTTGGCACTTAGGGTGTAGGTTTTTGGGTCTAGGGGCCCTTCTCAAACCCAATATATGCCCTGTAATCCCAATACGAACCCTATGTACTCCTAAAGAAATCCTGTATGAAAGAATGAACCCGAAAGAAACCCTACGTAAACCGTGTATATGGTGCGGGGTTTGAAGTTCATGTTCCTTGAGGGAACATAGGCATCAGGTTAGGGAGGGTAGTGTTTAGTACTTCAGGCTCACGGTCTATTAGGCGATTGGAACGCAAAGGGTAAGCCCTCATGTTGAGAGTAGCGCAGGGACCAAAATTAGAATAGGGTTTTAGTGCATGTTGTACTCCATTTATGCAGGAACTATCAGGGAGTCATGCTGGTTTTTTCAGGCTTCTACGTGAAGGGAGTCATCTGGAGTTTAAACTTTTGAGCTAGACCCTGCGGGTTTGTAGCAGCTCCGTGACCTTTGCGACTCTTCAGCTGTTGCGCAGAAAACGCCAAGGCCCCAGCCCCACCCTTGCTTTTGTCATGGTGGCCTCGAGGAGTATGGAGGGGAGGTCCTACTTAATGTATCCAGCATAGTGAGATTAAAGCCCTAAACCCTAAATCCCAGCACAATGGGACTAAAGCCCTAAACCCTAAAAGCCCTAAACCCTAAGCCCTAAAGCCCTAAACCCTAAACCCTAAACCCTAAAGCCCAGCATCATGGGATTAAAGCCTAAAAGCCCTAACTACTCAAAACCACTTGCTGGAGCAACCCGTAGAGTAAGTTCTGAAGCATTTTAGGGTTTAGAGTTTAGGGTTTAGAACCCAGTAAGATTATATTCCTTATATAAAATACTATACTCCAAAAGGAGGATAGAATCTTACTCTATACTGGGTACCATAGTGTCCCCAAATAAAATACTACTCATTTGAACGTATGAAAGGATCAGACCGGCTATATGAGCTATAGTCTAAACTCCGTACTTCACCCTAATAACCCCTATAATACTTCCCTATATACTCCCCATAACCACTTTAAGGAGTTTGGACTATGGCTCATATTGGATGATAGTCGGGGGATGTTTTTTGGTGCTTAGGGTTTAGCAATGGAGCCCTATATGGGCGGTCATAGGCTTTTACGGGGAAATTTCGCAGTTCAGGGTTTAGGGGAGATTACGCCGATAATGGACAATCAAATGGCAAAGAAAAAATGAAATTGAAATGGAACTTAGGGATGAAAACAGGAGTCACAAGTGGTATTACTATGTGAGCTAGAGTCTAACCTCCTAGTATTCCCCTTTTATAACACTCCCCTATGGAACACTCTATATAACCTCCTTTAAGGAGTTTAGACTGTAGCTCATGTGGGATAGATATACTATCAGGTCTTGAAAGAAGTCATTTCTAGGCTGCATTGAAGGAATTTGAGGAAAGTAGACGCGTTTAGGATAGTCTGGGTTTGGGGTTTAGAGCTTGAACAATACCATGGATATGAAAATGGGACAAATGGTAGGAGCTTCTTTTCTTAGGGCTTAGGATTCCAGGCTTAGTGCTTGAAGTTTATTACACTAAGGGTATTGCAAGTAAGGCGAGAACCCAGCTATGACCACTTATTAAGTTTCATCAACCTTCTTGTACCTGGAGGGTCAGGGGGGGGCCCCAATACAGAGTGTAAAAGAAAATGCAAACTACCGAGGGTTTAGGGTCAGGGGGCCCAGTAGCAAAATGGGGATAACCGGAATTGCTGTATGGCTCATAGGGTTATAAATGTACTGACAAAGTCCCCGCAGCCCTTCAAGTAGTGATGTTTCACTTCCCAAAGTGGAGTAATATTGGGTTTATAGTGGGATAATGGAAAGCAAAATGGAAACTACTATAGCATATCGGTGTTATCTAGGGGTTATAGGCATTGCTTGTAGTTTTTGGTTCCTGCCAGATTCTCACACCCTAAACCCTAAACTGACTGTGCTCAAGGGGGAGTGGATCCCTATAACAATGCTGGTAGAATTCCCTATTCTACGTGGTAATAACCCTGAACTCTAAACCCTAAACCCTAAACCTTAAACCCTAAACCCTAAACCCTAAACCCTAAACCTTAAACTCGAGCAAGG
>CAJNIZ010013481.1:0-13840 GCA_905231905.1 Symbiodinium pilosum
TTTTTTTTCTTTTTTTTTTTTTTTTCTGGGGTTTGGGCCATCATGTTATCTGCTTCTGGGATTCAGCTAGGGCTTATAGTCCCCCTTAAGCAGATAGAACATGGGGTATATGAGGATCTTGTTATAATATACCCAAAGCAATATTCCATCTACTTAAGGGGGACTATAACACTCTATAGTAGGATCTTACGGCTTAAGGATGTGGATGTTCGGGCATTGAGCATGTCAGCTCCCGGGCTCTGAGAGAAGTGTGTTTAGGTCACGTTGGCTTGGATTTAGGGTTTAGGGTTTAAGAGTTCTTGCTGTTGAGTAAGCCCTTTTCCCAATTTGGGGGGGGCCTAAGTTATCTATAAAGCTAGGCTATACCCTAACCCCTAAACCCTAAACCAGATTCAGTCCTAGGGGATCCTTTTAGTTGATCTACATTCTTGTGTTCCCAGCAAGGCAATTCTGGGAACTGAATTCTCCAAGATTTTCCCGCATAGTCTTAGAGGACCCCAAGTCAGCTTTAGTCTGAACTCCTTGAAGGGTTGTTAAATAGGGGGTTCTGCAGGGGAGCATTAGAGGGGCTTTTAAGGGAAATACTAGGAGTTTAGATGATGGCTCACATAATTTCCCAAAGGGACCTTTAGATCATCCCCCGACATGTCACGTGTTTCTTGAGCTTAGCATCGTCATCTATACCCCACAAAACAATCTAGTCCCAGAGGTCTCGTACCAGAAGTCTAATCCCAGTAGTAAAACGGATCCCGCAAACAGGTCCAGCGATGATGAGGGTTTTGTCAGGGGACCAAAGCCCAAACTAAAATCCCAAGCCCTAACCCTAAGTCCTAAACCCTAAACCTTGGACCCTACACCGTAAATCCTAAGTCCTGAAATCTAAATCCTAGACCCTAGATCTTGAATCTTAAGTCCTAAACCCTAAGCCCTACATGCTGAACGTAAAAGGCCTCTGGCCTCAACAAAAAAAATCTGATATGGGCTTCTTGCAGGTGGCCTTGTGGTACCAGAAGGAAAGACTGCGCCGAGCCCGAGCCTGGTGTTTTAGGGAGTTTACTTGGAGGCCCATGGAACTTAGTAACCACGTATATCTGGGCTTATAACCCGATTTATAATCCTCCTAAATGGGCTTATAGGGGTTACCCCAATTATAAGTAGAGAGATAATCCCAGTTATGAGTAATTACTAAGTCATGGGCCTCATAGTAGGGTTTGCCTGGACCCCCAAAGTATGTAGAACAATAGCCTTTTGGGTTTGTTTTAGGTGGTTTTGGGCTATTGTTGTTCTAGCTAATTTTTGGGTTCAGGTTCAGGTAGGGGTTTAGGGGGCTTATGGGGCTTAGCCTAAGCCGCTTAGGGGTTTAGGATTTAGGTTTTAGGGGTTGAGGGGTTTAGGGTTTTAGGGTTTGTAAGATGTTGATTCTTTGAAGCGCCATTCTTAATGATTGAGAGGGTCTGCTTGGAGGTTGGCAGCCTTACAAGCCTAGAACCCAAAGGGTCCATGTAGGTATATGGGATATACTTGGGCCTTAAAGTAAGGACATGGGAACCCCTTTGAGCCCTAAGTATATACCACGTACCTACATGGACCCTTTGGGTAACCCTGATGAATCATAGAGTAACCTTCGTTATCCCGATTAATGACCAGGCTCGAGCCATAGGGTTAGAGGTCGAGGGTTCGCAGTCCGCTTAACCCTATTTAGGGTTTAGGGTTTAGGGTTTTAGGGTTTAGGGTTTAGGGCTTTAGGGTTTCTATTGGGTAGTGCCCCCACCCAGTAACAGTCTATATTAGGGGTCCTATTAAGGGCTATATATAACCATAGTATACTTATTATCCAACTGTTACTGAGGGGGGGGCAGTACCCAACCTAAACCCTAAAAACGCTGGGCTCAGCGTTGGCTTTGGGGGTTCGGGTGCTACATGAGCTATAGTCTAAACTCCCTAAAAGGGGTCAGACAGGGGAGTATATAGAGGATCATTATAGGGCTTATGAAGGGGGATACTAGGAGTTTAGACTATTGCTCATATGGAGTTCATAGGGGGTTAGTAAATACAATACATGAAACTACCACATTAAACCCGAAAGGGGTTGCCCAACTCCCCAATCCCTAGTGAGCCGCAATGCCTGCATGTCAGCCCCCAAGCCTAGTTTAGGGTTTAGGGTTTAGGGCCTCTCAAACCTGAACCTGTAGACCTTCAACCTGATCCATGACTCAATATATTTCCCAGAGTTTCTCAAAACAATCGACTGTAATCCCCGATAGGGACGGCCAAACTGGGCCCAGGTTTGCAGGTGCCACTTTACCACAAGTTTGAGAAATACAACAATCCTTCCCGCACCCAGAAGAAAAAAAACAGAAACCCAGACCGGAACCTTGAGGCATGCATCCCAAACACTACACTCTCCCAAACTCACGGAAAGCTAAGGTGATTTTTCGAAAGGGGGCCAGATGTTCAGCTTCCATGTTTGAATTATCCGAAGGTAATACCTAAATCCTGAGCTTAATACAGCTTACACATCCTTATCTGCCCCCTATGAAATCCTATGAGCCTTAATCTAAGCTCCTTAAAGAGGGTTATATAGCAGGATTATATAGGGAAGTGTTATAGGGCTTCTTTTGGAGGGTACTAGGAGGTGAGACTATGGCTCATATAACGCCTCTTGAAAGCGGTTCCATGATTTTTAAGGGCACGGTAAACCCTGAACCCCAGACCCTCGACTAACGAGGTGCTCTCCTACCGCTCGTGCGACGAGTTGTTGGTGTCTGGGCCATGATTTAATCGGCCATCAGGTACCTACAGTCGTCCGTTGTGGAACCGAATACTGGGTGGGGGATTGACCCAATGAGGCGAGTTCTATGGCTTCTACCAGAGATGCTTTGCTCAGGGAAGTTTCATTTGAGGTCTAGACGTTGCTCTACATGACTTAAAGGTGTTATCCTTATGAAGGTTTAGGGTTCGGGGGACGCCCACATTCTCCTCATGGCCGCTTTATATCCTTAAATCCCTCCTAATTTTGAGAGAGCCCAAAATAGGGAGGGCCTTCTGGCACTCCAAGGAATGTGCGGTGATTTCAGGTGATTGGACGGGTTTTAGGGTTTAGGGTTGAGGGTTTAGGGTTTAGGGGGGTCCCCGTTTAGAATTCAAGGCAGACCTCTACTAAGAAGCTTGGTGTCGCTTATGTAGCTTCGGCTTCAAAGAGGAAGAACACATGCTTTTAAGAGCCGGAGCTCTGTGTTCCGAAGCCCGAAAATGATAGTTTCCTATCTAGCGAGACCCCAATACAGACCCTCAAACTCGTATAGTCTTTATTAGGGGGAACCCAAAGTGGTACCCCTTTTTTTGGGAAACCCCCAAGAGGAAGCCCTGAATTAGAGCTTACCTGGAGTGACCTAGACCCTTTTAAAAAGGGTAAAGGTACCAAACTATTTGGTGCGAAGCCCTAAGCCCTAAACTCTTAACTTGAATGGATACTTTGGTCACTTTAGCTGGATTTGAGGGCCCTAAAACCCAAACCCTATACAAGCCAAGGTTGAAAATTCCGAAGTGGCCATGCAATTGAGTGGAGCTATAGTCTAAATTCCTCAACAGGGGTTAAATAGGGGATTATCTAGGGTTGAGGGTTTGGGGCCTAAACTCCTTCAGGGGGTTTTTATAGCGTTACATACATATATATATATATATAGGGAGTATTATAGGGGTGATTAAGGGGATGCTAGGAGTTTAGACCCTAAACCCTAAACCCTATATCATGGGTCTTATTCAGGGGGATACTAGGAGTTGCTACAAGGGCTCAGTTAGTATTGCGATGCCGTGCAGATCATTAATCATTAAGCTTACTACCTGGAGGGTCAGGGGGACTAAGGAAGTCTGGGGTTTAGGATTTAGGGTTAAGGGTTTAAGGTTTCGTGCGTAGGGTTAAGGGTTTAAGGTTTAGGGCTTGGGTTAGGGTTTTAAGGTTTTGGGATTTAGGGAGGCTTATAATAGTAAGTATACCTGTAACCCTTATTAACCACGTGGTAACCGAAGTTATCCCCATTGATTCACCCACTCACTAAATCCCCCTGGCCCTCCAAGTAGTGCTTATTGGGGCGTGTGTCACTGAATACAAGCGCGGTTACAAGGGCATATATTGGGATGTTGGGGAATATCATGGAGATGCACTCCCCCACTTTCCCTTACGAACCAGTAAGTAGCGATCACCGGGGAGTATTCAATTATTAGAGCATGCTACCCCAGGGCTCCCAGTTCCCTAAATGGTGGGTTACTGGGCTATGTAACTGTAGGGGATATAGAAAAGGGAGAGCCCATTATTTAGGTCACTGGAGCCCTAGGGCTACATTACCTACCCCTCTGAACCTCCCACTTGAGTAGTACTTTATTTGGGGATACTATGGTACCCATTACAGAGTAAGATTCTATCCTCCCTTTGGGTATAGTATATTACATAAGGAAGATGATCTTACTAGGTTCAAGCACCGAAAAACGCTACTCACTTCAGAACATGGTTGTGACCATGTCGTGGCATGGCCACAGGTGAGTTCCAGTTTCGGGACGGGCTCATTGACCAGCGCAGGCACCGAGATTGGGGAGGGATTTATACTATTGGGGTTATACTATTGGGTTCATATAGGGATAGTGTAAAAGAAAATGGAAACCACTATAGCATATTGGGGTTATGTAGGGATAGTGGAAAAGAAAATGGAAGCTACTACATATTATTTAGGGCTTATGGCTGAGTAGTGGGAATTGAGGTTTCAGGGTCTTGGGCTTCTCGTGTAAGGCGCTCAGGGTTTTGGACTGGGGGGGTAACATCTAGGGTGTGGGGTTCATTTGAGATGAGGTCAGGTGGACGAAGAGGAGGCGCTGTGAAGCAGATGCCATGAGGGTTCTTGATGTTCTCACTTCGCGGGCTTCAAGATGGCTGTCCGTGTAATATTAATACTAGCAGTAACAACCAGTGTACTAGTCGCGGCTGCCCAATTTCTTGCAAGCTGTAAGAGCCACCATGTTGCAACAGAATGCCCCTTATTGCGTAGGGGAAATTATCTTGGTATTCGGTAGACATACTTGTAATCCCCGCTGGCCAATTGATTTCCACAGGTCTTCTTGCAGATCACTCGCAACGTTAGACCTTGTCCCTGAAGCTAATTGCTGTTTTGGGCTACGGACTGCTGCTCAGCACGTGAGGCAGAGTATTTCATCAGGAATATGAGTCAGCGCAAACTGTGATGACCTCAACCGCTCTCAGCCCAAATTGGTGCGGGGGGGCTGGGGGGTAAGGGGGTGACAAATAAAATGGTACCGAGATGCCTTGTTTTAGGCTTAGTGTCATGAACTGGCCCAACAGGCCGATATGAATCCTTAATCCTGTAGCGTTAATGCTTTCTAAGGATTGTGTGATTATGGTTTTCGAGCTGGTCCCAGCAGCAACGGTAAGTAATTTGTCGCGGGTAGGCAATCTTTGCACTTCGCGGAGTCCAGGCATTGCTTGGAGGAAATGCTCTACCGTGGAGCAAGTAACCCCTGGATTATGAAAAGGGGAATCCATTCATCCCCAGATAGACCCTACCTGCCCCGGTCCTCAGTCCACTCAATTTTGTTTACGGTTGAGGGTTTCCAGTATGAGTATAGCGGTTGCACGCTCAAGGGCTCCGAATACTTCCGTAGATGACTTTGACTTATTCTTGATATTCTGACGGCGCATAAGTGTATTCGACTTGGGTGCCCTGCACTGAAATGTAAAACAGCACTGTGCTATCCTGGGACTGCGAGTAGCAAACTTTCGACTTCAGGGCTGCGCATCTAAAACCAATCCTTTTTGGGTTCAGAGATCTAGGGATATGGGGTCCTGGAAACAGTCGAATAGATGTATAGGGTACCATATTGGGGGCTCTACTTTCTAGATCCTAAACCCTAAACCCTCCCAAGGCTCCGGGTATTCCCAAACCTGCGCCTGTACCCTCAGCCCAACACTGACACGCCCCAGTACTCTGAGCTCTCATCATCTTCCCCAAGGTTTAGGGGGTTCAGGGTTTAGAGTTTCAGGATTTGGGGTTTAGGATTTAGGGTTTCAGGTTTAAGGTCTAGGCTTCAAGGTTTCGGGTTTCGGGTTTCGGGCCTAAACCCTACTTGGAGGGTCAGGTCACTTAGTAAGTATACTCATAGCCCCTATAAACCGCATAATAACCCCCAGCTATTCCACTCTTAACCCACTTACTAGGCCGTAGACTAGGCCCCCTGACCCTAAGCACTAAACTACTTACTTAGTCCCCCTGACCCTTCAAGTAAACCCTCCACGCGGTGGCTGGAGGCTACCCCAGAATCGTGAAGTCCTGGAGGAGAGGCACGCCCTTGGCCGACGCATCTATTGTCTATGACGCTGGTTCGGAGCAGAGTGCCATGTTCCCAGGGTTGAGGATTTTGGGGTTTAGGGTTTAGGGATTAGAGCAGTCCCATGTTCACTCCTGGGCACTGGGCTAGGATTGGACCCTTAACCTTTGGGGATCCCATATTTTCCGACTCCTACAAGCTAGCTTTTAGTAAGGGGTGCTAAGTGCCATGATGTTCAGAGCTTAGTAACCATAGCAAAAGTAGTAAGAGTGGTCATAGCAAGTACCAGCAGTAGTAATACAATGAACAAAGAACAGGGCTTTGGCTTTGGGTTTCAGCTCGGATGCCCCCAATACTCTCAATCTACGTCATTAACTTTCTGGGTATGCATCCGAGTGATGTACAGCCTGTACCGTCTAACAGCTTGACATTCGTCACTATCGTCAGCCTTTGTGATTTAGCAGACGGCTCTGACCGCACCATGTAGCCGTGAAACCGCAGAGTAGTGTGCCCGCAACTTCTTTTTTGAACTAGTTGGGACCTTACCTGAAAATCCTCATTATCTCTTAGTTAAACCCAGTTTACATTTCACTTTGCCATTGTGTCGTCCATTTGTTTCTCCAATTTTTATCTAAGCCCCTAAACCCTGAACCCTAAACTGTCTACCCCAGCTGCTGCTCTGCAGGCACCCTAAACCCTAAACCCTAAGTCATCAAGACTACTATCAAGGAAGCCTCCAGGCGGATCGTTATCATGTGGGTACCCCTTAAAGGAGGCCTATGTAGACTTCATTTAGCCCCTTTTACCCTTGCATGAGCTTTGTGTGGGGTACGCACCCGGTAAGCCCCAAACCCTGAACCTTCAACCCTGGCAACTAGCCACCTAGGGGTGTCCTTGATACTGATCCTATCCCCCCAACATTACATCCCTTCACCCCCCCCTAAATCCGAAGCCCCACACTTTGGCCCCAAAACCCCTAAACCCTGAAACCCCAAAACCCTTTTGGGGTTGAGGGTTTAGGGTAGGGTTTAGGGTTTAGGGACGCCCCTAAACCCCGAAACAGTAAGCCCGACAGCACGTCGGACTTCTTGAATCAGACCTTGGGTCGCAGGTGCAGGCTAGAGAAGTGTGCTTGAAGGCTTTGGCATCTAATCCCCTGCCCTCCAAAAATCCCTAAGCCCTAATCCCCTCCACCCCAAACTCCCCAAATATTCCCTAAGTACTTAAATAAGATAACGTACCGCAATGGGAATTTTTGATATTAGGGGTCTCGGGGCTCGGGCCCAAGTCCTAAACCCGAAGAGCAAGCTCAAAGAGGAGGTTCTGAAGTTCCTCCTGGCCCAGAATCCCTAAACCCTTCTTAAAGGGACTCTACTAGGAACCCCAAACCGGGAACCCCAAGAATATAGTAGGTATATAATCGGAATATACCTATAGGTCCTTATATTCCATTATATTCCTGCTATATTCTTGGGGTTCCCTATTTGGGGTTCCCAGTAGAGCCCCTTAACTTCTGAAACCCTTTGCGTGGACCTCTCGGTTAGGGTTTAGGATTTGGGGTTTAGGGTTTGGGGGTTAGGGTTTAGGGTTCAGAGCTTAGGGTTTGGGAAGCCACTCTGACAGCCCAAGATCACAAATCCTAAGCCCTAAACATCCTTAAGCCCTATCGCAGCTTGAGCCAAGGAGGGTGATGTTAACGACCATGCCGCTCGACTGCGCCAGGGGTCAAAGAGAAGGCAACGCATGCAGTTGAGGCCCCAAGCTCTAAACCCCAAAGGGTCCAAGTACCCAATAATCATATACTTACCCAAAACCTGTACTACAATTACTATGACCAAAATCCAAAGTACCTAATTATTGGGCACTTGGACCCTTTAGGGAACCCTAAACGCTGACCCTTCTAAGTTTGGTATGGGATTACAACAGTACCCCCCCCCTCCCCAAAGGTACCCGCCCTCAGATTTAGAACCTTGTTAGGCCTTATTAAGCCCTATCTAGTCCCCATTAGCTCCTTAAACCCTGTGGGGTACCTTTGGGAGGGGGGTACTATTCTAATCCCCTATCTGGAATGTAGGGTTCAGGGTTTCGTTGATCATTCCAAGGTTGCACTTAGGTTTAGGGTTTTGGGATGTTTTGGGTTTAGGGTTTAAGGTTTTGCGGTCCCACAGTCCTGACAGGCGTGTGGAGTGGAGGTTTATGTGACACTCGGGGGCATTGTTGGATGTCTTTTTCAAACCTGGGTTCTACTAATGCCCACTAATGAATGTTGAAGTACGCTGTTCCGGCCTTCCTACACCCCAAACCCTAAACTGCAAGGAAAAAGACAAGTTGCTCAAGGCTTCGGATTTTCAGTATCCATAATAAGTAGGGATTAGCTAGGTGTAGGGATTTCAGATATACCCTCGGCCGCGGCAACCCACAACTGAGGAGATTAGCACTTGTAACTACACTACATGAAATGCTGAGAGTACGAAGATGTGCATTGGGGGTGCAAGCTTTGGGGTACAACATCAGTGGTGCGACCTACACCCCAAGCCCAGGAACTCTTGATTACGACGAGGCCTCAAGTCACCACAAACCCAAAGGGTCCATGTATATAGGTATATGGTATCTACTTGGGCCTTAAAGTAGGTATATGGGAATTTCTTTGTGCCCTAAGTAAATACCATATACCTACATGGACCCTTTGGGAAAGACCGGTTTAGGGTTTAGGGTCTAGGGCAATGCAAGATGTAGAATCTAGAATGGCGTAAGTCGTGCTTCTGTATGAGTGTTTCGTCCAGGTCGCAATGCAATCAGCAAATTGTATCTTGAGTTTCCCAAATGTGCTTCATGGCCTGGCAGACGAGTAGAGTCAGAGAATGTATGTTTTTATCCTTCCAGTACGCCATTTAACCCATAGAATATTCCCCACTAACCCCCAGCACGTTTTTGTTCGTTTTGCATCCACACCCTTCAGAGCCCTAAACGCTAAAGCTCTAAAACCAGGGCCCCCCTTTTTGACCACACGGCTACAGGAGTCGGATTTTTCCTCGAATTCCAGACCTGCACTCGCTCGAACTTCACCATGCCGTACACTGAGCGCTTAGGATACAGGGTTTAGGGTTTAGGCTTTAGGGTTGAGGGTTAACCCTGAAACCAAGAATCTTAGCCGCCAACCCGAAACTCAACACCCTGAAAACTGAAGCCCCATAGAGATCTCCGCCCCAAGCTGAAGTCCTTGGAAAAGGAGATTAACCCTCAACCCTAATCCCTGAACGCTAAACCCTCTTCCCTAAACTCCAAACTCTCAGAACATGCAGCTGAGGTTGTCTACGGCTATGTTGTCCGGAGATGGCGCCGCGACCCTTTAGAGGCTTTCGGGCTTTGGGGTTTCCGACCGTTGCTGGGAGGTTTAGGGCCATTGTTGAGGGGTCACTATATACAAGCATCCTACCGCGGATGGAAGAAATTTCCACACGAAAACCCCATAATGTTTAGGTCCTAGGGTCTAGGTTACTTGTGGTGGTGGAAAATCTCCCTTAAGAGTATTATCTGTGCATATCCAAGCACCTTCAACTTGGAAAGGAGCCTCCCTCGGATTTCCAATTCTGGTGGCTTTTCCGCAGCTTCTGAGTAAAAAACCAATGGCGGCTTAGTTCTAGCCTCACTGACAACTACCCCTGAACCTTCTAACAATTACAAGACCAAGAACCGCATATTTGGGTAGCTATAGGGGCCTAAATAATTACCAATATTATGGCTCCATATTCCTTATACATGTATAGTATAGGCTACCTCAAATGGACCTCCAAAGGATATTGGTAATTATTTAGGCCCCTGTATTAGCTACGGAGTGCTGACCGGCAAATGGAGAAGCATAGCGGCAGCAGTGTTCAAAACGGGAGGAGGAAAGAACAATGATGTTGGCTCATGTCATGCTTGCTTTGCATGAGTCAGCACGAACCCTAAACCCTTGCAGTCAAGTACATTCTACTCTGGATATGGGAGGTTTATCAAGATGGGTGGTCGGGATGCGGCTGCACCCATGCAGGGTACAAGGGACGGGGCATCGAAGCGAGCCCTCAAAAAGCCCCGGTGGTACAGGATTGTTGGTCCAGAGCCCCGAGTACAACCGAAATTCCTCAAATTCCAGGAGTCGTGCTACGAGGGGCACCTGAAGAAGGTCCATAGCTTTGGGCATAATTTAGGTAGTAGGGTACAAAGGAAAGGACCCCTGTAACATCTCCAATAGAATGCCCCGGGATAGTCACTATATCGACTGTCCTGACCCCAAACCAGCCTACTCCCTAAAACCCTCCTTCCTGGACGAAAAGGTTATTTAATGTTCTCTTCCATTCCTCCATGCCCAACGGAGCACCAAAAGTAGCAATCATGTGGCCTTTCCAGCCGCAGGGGGGTTTCCGTCAACCCCGGTGCACTCCGTAAGCTCTGAAACCCTGCTTTAGGGTCTTGGGTTTCCCTAAAACCTTAGATTCTAAACCTTGAATCCTAACACCTCAAATCCTAAAGCCTAAGCCCTAAAACTTCAGACCCTGCACCCCGTCCGGTGCCCTGGTAGCTGGGATTTTCCTGGAAATGACTGCTGATTATTCTGGAGGTTTAGGGTTTAGTATATGAGCTACAGGCTAAATTCCGGCTATATAGGGAAGTATAATCTTGGATACTAAGCGGGATACTAGGAGCTTAGACTATAGCGCATATAGCGCCTATGAAGCCATAAGAATGCGATTTTTATCGGACTCCTAACTCTATGCCAGGTAGTTTTGGTTGAATGGTTGTGCTTGCGCTTGGGGATGGACAATCCTAAACCCTAAACGTTTTGAGGTTTGGGGTTGTAAGGGCTTTGGGTGGAGGATTTGGGCCATTCTTTAATGAAAGCGGCTTCGCCTACCCCAACCCACGAAGGACGGACCCTATTTTCATCATATGACCCTTGTAGGATCCATGCTGTAGGGTTTTGGTCACCCAAGATCCTAAGACCTAAGCTCCAAACCCTAAATTTCCTAATTCTTGGGACTCAGGGTATGGAGTAAGGTCCATGGATTTGTTCATGGCATCTTGCTTCAGGTGATACAGCGGGCTACAAGCTTCCATGCTTCGGACCCTCGGCGTTAGGGGAGGGGCTAAAGAGTTCGGAGCTTTGGGATTCCGAGTGTTCAGGTCTTTTCTGCATTACTTCGAGGTTCATGGATGCTGTAAGGAGGGTTGTAGTTTTGGAGTTTGAAAACAGTGGTTATCACTTGGTTTAGGGGCCTCACAACCCCACCTGCGACTACCCCATCAAGTTTTGAGCAGTGAGACCTCCGGCCTCCTCATAGCATCTGCATTGGGTACTGCCCCCTTCAGTAACAGCTGGATGATAATTATACTATGGTTATTTATAGCCCTTAATAGGACCCCTTATATAGACTGTCACTGGGTGGGGCCAGTACCCAACATCTGCATTTCCTTCATACTGACTTGGTAGAAACGGAGAGAATCCCTAAACCCTAAACCCTAAACCCTGACCCCTAATCTTGGAACGTCAGGGTGAAGATCCTGCGATGGGATTGCAGCCCTTGCAGCTCTAGGGTGGCTCCCAGCCCTCAAAGGTAGCCCAGACAAAAATGGGTAGTTGTCAAAATTATGGTCCCTCTTTGGGTACTCTAAATTTAGGGCTTATTGGGACTATATTGGGGCTCTATGGGGATAATGGAAAAGAAAATGGAAGCTACTATATTGGGTTATATACAATATTAGTCCCTTTTTGGGTACCCTAAATATTAGGTGCCGTATTATAATAGGCATCCAAAAAGGGACCATAATTTTGACAACCGCCCAAATGATGCATCGTTGGGAATTGTTTCGAAGTTCCTTACCATGCAAAACCTAATATTGATGACAAATGAGCAGTCATATCTTATGCTTCTTCTTCAAAGAGCACCGTGCGGTACGCCGGAATCTATTTGCCTTTTGTTGCTTCAAAGGGATCCTGTGTACTTAGGACAGGGGTCTGGGACATCTGCCCCTAATATGGGCCTTTTGGCTTTCTAGGGAACGTATACAGTAGGTATATAAGGATCTCAGGTTTAAGGGCCCATACTAGGGGCCCATGGTTAAACCCTGGTTTTATATTTTACTAACCCTACACCATCCTACACCCCAAATCCCCAAATCCTAAATCCCTAAACCCTAAATCCCTAAACTCATTCAGGGGCTGTATTATACCAGGGCCCCGAGAAGGGAACACAACTTTGATCCTTCACGAACAGCAGACATGGGCTCTCAGAGGATAGCACATGAGACATACTCTAAACTCCTTCAAGGGGATTTACATAGGTTTTAGGGTTCAGGGTTTAGGGTTCTTAGGGTTCAGGGTTTAGGGCTTAGTGTCTAGGGTTTAGGGTTTGGTGAATAGAAATCACCCAACAGTAGTATTGGGTACCATATTGAGGGTTCTACTTGCTAGATCTTGCCAGCGAGATAGCAAGTGCATCGTTCTATGTGCCTGTCCATGTCACTGCCTGCCAACCCTGCCTTCAATTGCGAATACCACGCTTCTAACCCAGATCCTACACGCCCAATCCTAAACCCTGAGCACTAAGCCCAAAGCCCTTTCATCGTTCAAGCTTAGCGTGTAGGTCCCAAACTCGAGGTCTTCAACTTTTTGCCCTGAACTCCGCGAACCCCTTCACACATAATGCCCTTCAGTTGTTTTCAATATACGCGTATCCATACAATCCCAGACCGCTGGGAGGATCTAGAAAGTAGAACCCCCAACATGGTACCCCATACTCCTATTATTTTGTAATTGCTAGGAACCCTTGAGGGGGATCTACTTTCTAGATCCGCCCTAAACCCTAAACCTCAAACCCTAAATCCTAAACCCTACACCCTATACCCTGAACCCTAAATCCTAACCCCTAAACCCTACACCTTGTACCCTGAACCCTAAATCGCACAGGAGTCTGGGACCGCAGTTTCCTCGCTCTTTTCACTTCCTTCATTCCCTGGAGCCCTTTCACCCCTCAAAGCCTCGTTAAGAAAAATTCGAACCCCATTCAAGATCTAAAAGGGTATAGGGATTGGACCCTAAACACTTTAAGACCCTAAATCCTAAACCCAAAACCCTAAACCCTAAACCATCTAACCCCTCAAAGCCCCTGTAGGAGTGGTACCTGCGTGCTGATGGCCATTTGAATCGCCTTGAAGTGCCCGCAGATGCTGCGACGGCCTCAGAGTCTGGGGTTGGGTCCCCAGGTTTCAGTGTTTCGGGTTCAGGGCTTAGGGTTTAGGGTATGGGGTTTAGGATTGAGGGTTTGGGGTTTTGGGGTTTAGGATTTAGGGTCTAGGATTTAGGGTCTAGGGTGTAGGATTTGGGGTCCCAGGGTTTACTGTAGGGTTCAGGGTTTAGGGGGTTCCGGGGTCCCTTCAAAAGTGAGGCGTGGGCCTTCTAGGGACTTTCGGAGGGACCCCTAATAGGGACCCTTAACCATTACTATGTATAACCCTTATATAGTCATTA